>CM059813.1:785170-940563 GCA_030435695.1 Brachymystax lenok tsinlingensis | reverse complement strand
GACTGATCAACACGAGTGTCAAAGTTACTTTTCATTGTGTTCACGCTGACTGAAATCAACACAGTGTCAAGTTACTTTGTTGTGTTACGCTGACTGATCAACACAGGTGTCAAGTTACTTTTCATTGTGTTACGCTGACTGATCAACATAGTGTCAAGTTACTTTGCATTGTGTTACGCTGACATGATCACCACATGCGTCAAGTTACTTTCATTGTGTTATGCTGACTGATCAACACAGTGTCGAGTTCCTTTCATTGTATTCGCTGAGCTGAACACAGTGTCAAGATTACTTTTCATTGTGTTACGCTGGACTGATCAACAGTGTCAAGTTACTTTTCATTGTGGTAAGCTGACTGAGTCAACACAGTGTCAAGTTACTTTTCATTGTATTATGCTGACTGATCAGCACAGATGTCAAGTTACTTTTCATTGTGTTACACGTGACTAGTCAAAACAGTGTTACGTGACTGATCCAACACAGTGTCAAGTTACTTTTCATTGCGCTGACTTCCAGTCAACACAGTGTGTTACGCTGACTGATCAAATACACGGGTGTCAAGAGTTACTTTTTCATTGTGTTCACGTTTGACCCCAGTCAACATGAGTGATCAGTTACTTTGCATTGTGTATTACGACTGACTGATCAACACAGTGTCAAGTTACTTTTCATTGTGTTATGCTGACTGATCAACACAGTGTCAAGTTACTTTTCATTGTGTTACGCTGACCGATCAACTTGAGTGTTATGCTGACTGATCAACACAGTGTCAAGTTACTTTTCATTGTGTTATGCTTGACTGATCAACACAGTTCGTCAAGTTCCTTTTCATTGTGTGCAGCTGACTGATCAACACAGTGTCAAGTTACTTTTCATTGTGTTCACCTTTGACTGATCAACACGAGTGTCAAGTTACTTTTCATTGTGTTCACGTGACTGAACCAACACAGTGTCAAGTTACTTTTCATTGTGTTATGCTGACGATCCAACACGGTGTTACGCCTGACTGATCAACACAGTGCGTCAAGTTACTTTTCATTGTGTTACGCTGACGACTGATCAACAATTGTCAAAGTTACTTTTCATTGTGTTATGCTGGCCGATCAACACAGTGTGCAGCTGACTTGATCAACACAGTGTCAGACCACTTTCATTGTATTCGCTGTTGAACACTATGTCGGTTCTTTTCATTGTGTATTCACGCTGACTGATCAACACAGTGTCAAGTTACTTTTTCATTGTGTTATGCTTGACTGAATCAACACAGTGTCAAGTTACTTTTCATTGTGTTACGCTGACTGATCAACACAGTGTCAAGTTACTTTTCATTGTGTTATGCTGACCGATCAACACAGTGTATTCACGCTGACTGATCAACACAGTGTCAAAGTTACTTTTCATTATGTGTTACGCCTGACTGATCAACACAGTGTCAAGTTACTTCTTCATTGTGTTACGCTGACTGATCAACACAGTGTCAAGTTACTTTTCATTGTGTTCACATAATTGACTGATCTACACAGTGTCAAGTTACTTTTCATTGTGTTACACTGACTGATCAACCAGTGAGGCAAATTACTTTTCATTGTGTTAAGCGCTAACTGGATCCAACGCAACAGTGTCAAAGTTACTTCTTTCATTGTGTTCACGGCTGACTGATCAACAGTGTCAAGTTACTTTTTTCATTGTGTTCTGCGCCCCGGCTGATCTGATCAACACAGCGGTGTCAAGTTACTTTTCATTGTATTCGCTGACTGATCAACACAGTGTCAGTTACTTTTCATTTGTATACGCTGACTGATCAACAGTGTCAAGTTACTTTTCATTGTAATTATGCTGACCGATCAACGGTGTTACGCAGCTGATCAACACAGTGTCAAGTTACTTTTCATTGTGTTATTACGCTGACTGAACACAGTGTCAAAGTTACTTTTCATTGTGTTACGCTGACTGATCAACACAGTGTCAAAGTTACTTTTCATTGTGTTATGCTGACTGATCCAACACAGTGTCAAGTTAATTTTTCATTGTGTTATGCTGACCGATCAACGCCCCACAATGTTCACGCTTGACTGATCAACACAGTGTCAAAGATTTACTTTTCATTGTGTTATGCTGACTGAACACAGTGTCAAGTTACTTTTCATTGTGTTACGCGCTGACTGATCAAACACACAGTGTTATATTACTTTTCATTGTGTGTTACACTGACTGATCAACACAGTGTTATGTTACTTTTCATTGTGTTACTCTGAACTGATCCACACGAGTGTCAAGTTACTTTTCATTTGTGTTACGCGCTGACCTGATCAACACAGTGTCAAGTTACTTTTCATTGTACGCTGACGATCAAAACAGTGTTCACGCTGACTGATCCAACACAGTGTCAAGTTACTTTCATTTGTGTTACGCTGCTGACTTTGATCTACACAGTGTCAAGGTTACTTTTCATTGTGTTCTGCGCTGACATATCAACACAGTGTCAAGGATTACTTTCATTGTGTGTTATGCTGACCCGATCAGCACAGTGTTAAGCTGACTGATCAACATACAGTGTCAAGTTACTTTTACACACGTGTGTTACGCTTCGACATATCAACACAGGTGTCAAGTTACCTTTCATTGTGTTATGCTGACTTGATCAACACGGTGTTAAGCTGACTGATCAACACAGTGTCAAGTTACTTTTCATTGTGTTCCACGCTGACTGGAGTCAACACAGTGTCAGTTACTTTTCATTGTGTTACGCTGACTGATCAACACAGTGTCAAGTTACTTTTCATTGTGTTACGCTGACTGGATCAGAGTGTCAGGATTACTTTTCATTGTGTTACGCTGACTGATCAACACAGTGTCAAGTTACTTTTCATTGTGTTCAAGGCTGACTGATCAACACAGTGTCAAGTTACTTTTCATTTGTGATATGCTGACTGAACAACAGTGTCAAGTTCCTTTTTCATTGTGTTATGCTGACTGATCAACACAGTGTCAAGTTACTTTTCATTGTGTCGCAGCTTGACTGATCAACACAGTGTCAAGATTACTTTCATTGTGTTACGCTGACTGGATCAACACAGTGTCTAAGTTACTTTTTCATTTGTGTTGCGGCTGACTGATCAACAGTGTCAAGATACTTTTGCATTGTGTTCACACTGACTGATCAACACAGTGTCAACGTTACTTTTCATTGTGTGTTATGCTGACTGATCAACACAGTGTCAAGTTACTTTTCATTTGTGTTATGCTGACCGATCAACACAGTGTTACGTACTTCGACTGACTATCAACGCAGTGTCAAGTTACTTCTTTCATTGTGATACTTTGCTGACTGATCAACACAGTGTCAAAATTTACTTTTCATTGTGTTCACGCTGAAGCTGGATCCACACTGCAGTGTCAAGTTACTTTTCATTGTGTTACGCTGACTGATCAACACAGTGTCAAGTTACTTTTCATTTGTGTGTTATGCTGACCGATCAACTTACAGTGTTACGCTTGACTGATCAACACAGTGTCAAGTTACTTTTTCATTGTGTTATGCATTTGACTGAACACGATGTCCAAGTTACTTTTCATTGTATGTTATTCTGCGGCTGACTGATCAAGCAGAGTGTCAGAGTTACTTTTCATTGTGTTACGCCTGACTGATCAACTGAACAGTGTCAAGTTACTTTTTCATTGTGTTACATTGACTGATCAACCAAGTGTCAAGTTACTTTTCATTGTGTGTTACGCTGACTGATCAACACAGTGTCAAAGATTACTTTTCGTGTGTCACGCGTGACTGATGCAACACAGTGTCTGAAGTGCGCACTTTTCATTGTGTTACGGCTGACTGATCAACACAGTGTCAAGTTACTTTTCATTTGTGTTACTGGGCTTGGACTGATCTACAGCAGTGTCAGAGTTACTTTTCATTGTGTGTTACGCTGACTGATCAACACAGTGTCAGAGTTACTTTTCATTGTGTTATGCTGACTGATCAACACAGTGTTAAGTTACTTTTTCATTGTGTTACGCTGACATATCAGCACAGTGTCAAGTTACACCTTTCATTGTGTTATGCTGACTGATCAACACAGTGTTAAGCTGACTGATCAACACAGTGTCAATTTACTTTTCATTGTGTTACGCGTACGACTGGATCAACAGTGTCAAGTCACTTTTCATTGTGTTCGCTGACTGATCAGCACACAGTCAGTCAAGATTACTTTTCATTGTTCACGCTGAGGCTGATCAACAGTGTCAAGTTACTTTCATTGTGTTACGCTGACTGATCAACACAGTGTCAAAGTTACTTTTCATTGTGTTACGCTGACTGATCAACACAGTGTCAAGATACTTTTCATTGTGTTACGCGTGACTGATCAACACAGTGTCAAGTTACACTTTTCATTGTGTTATGCTGACCGATCAACACAGTGTTACGCTGACAGATCCAACTTACAGTGTCAAAGTTACATTTTCATTGTGTTACAGCTGACTGATCAACACAGTGTTATACTTTGATGTTGTCTTTGACTGATCAACACAGTGTCAATCAGTTACTTTTCATTGTGTTCACGCTGACTGATCAACCAATTGTCAAGGTTACTTTTCATTGTGTGTATGTTGACTGATCAACACACGGTAAGTTACGGCTGACTGATCAATACGAGTGTCAAAGTTACTTTTCATTTGTGTTATGCTTGACTAGAAAACAGTGTCAAGTTCCTTTTCATTGTGTTACGCTGACTGGATCAACAGTGTCAGGTTACTTTGCATTGTGTTACGCTGACTGAGTCAACACAGTGTCGAAGAGTTACTTTTCATTGTATATTATGCTGACTGATCGCAGCACAGTGTTACAGCTTGACAGATCAAACACAGTGTCAAGTTACTTTTCATTGTGTTACGTAGCTGACTGATCAGCCAAGTTGTCAGAGTTACTTTTCATTGTGTTTATGCTGACCAATCAACACAGTGTTACGCTGACTGATCAACTACAGTGTCAAGTTACTTTTCATTGTGTTATGCTTGACTGATCAAACAGTGTCAAGGTTACTTTTCATTGTGTATACGCTTTGACTTTGATCCAACACAGTGTCAAGTTACTTTTCATTGTGTTATCGCTGACTGATCAACACAGTGTCAAGTTACTTTTCATTGTACTGTTACGCTTCGACCACTGATCAACACAGTGTCAAGTTACTTTTCATTGTGGTTGTTACGCTGACTGATCCAACACAGTGTCAAGTTACTTTTTCATTGTGTTATGCTGACGCTGGATCAGCACAGTGTTCGCTGACAGATCAACACAGTGTCAAGTTACTTTTCATTGTGTCACGCGTGACTGATCAACCAAGTGTCAAGTTACTCTTTCATTGTGTTATGCTGGACTGATCAACGCACGATTGTTCACGCGGCTTGACAGATCAACACAGTGTCAAGTTACTTTTCATTATCAGTGTCAGAAGTTACTTTTCATTGTATTATACGCTGCCGATCAACACAGTAAGTGTTACGCTTGACTGATCAACGCACAGTGTCCAAGTTACTTTTCATTGTGTTACGCTGACTGGATTCAACCAATTGTCAAGTTACTTTTCATTGTCTCGTTATGCTGACCGATCAACACAGTGTTACGCTGACTAGTCAACACAGTGTCAAGTTACTTTTCATTGTGTTATGCTGACTGATCAACACAGTGTCAAGGTTACTTTTCATTGTGTTACGCTTGACTGATCAGCACAGTCGTCAAGGTTACTTTTTCATTGTGTTACGCTGACTAGTCAACACAGTGTCAAGTTACTTTTCATTGTGTTACTTTGACTGATCAACGAGTGTCAGAAGTTACTTTCATTGTGTTACGCTTTCGACTGATCAACACGATGTCAAAGTTACTTTTCATTGTGTTATGCTGACTGGATCCAACAGTATCAAGAGTTACTTTTCGGAATTGTGTCACGCGTGACTGATCAACAGTGTCAGGATTCCTTTTCATTGTGTTATGCTGACCGATCAACACAGTGTTACGCTGACATGAATCAACACGCAGTGTCAAAGTTACTTTTCATTGTGCGTTACGCTGACTGGAGTCAACACAGTGTTCACGCTGACTGATCAACACAGTGTCAAAGTTACTTCTTCATTGTGTTATGCTGACTAGAACACAGTGTCAAGATTACTTTTCATTGTGTGTTCTGCGCTGACCTTTGATCAACAATGTGTCAAGTTGCACTTGTATCATTTGTGTTACGCTGACTGATCAACAATGTCAGAAGTTACTTATCATTGTGTTACGCTTGACTGATCAACACAGTGTCGATTACTTTTCATTGTGTTATCGCAGCTGACTGATCAACTACAGTGTCAAGTTACTTTTCATTGTGTTACGCTTGACTGATCAAAACAGTGTTACGCATTCTGACTGGATCAACACAGTGTCAGGGTTACTTTTCATTGTGTTCACGCCTGACTTGATCAACAGTGTCAAGTTACTTTTCATTGTGTTGCGCTGTGACTGGATCAACACAGTGTTACGCTGACTGATCAACAGTGTCAAGTTCCTTTTCATTGTGTTCACGCTGACTGGATCAACACAGTGTTCACGCTTGACCAGTCTAACAGTGTCAAGTTACTTTTCATTGTGTTACGCTTGACTGATCAACACAGTGTCAAGTTACTTTTCATTGTGTTATGCTGACCCGATCAATACAGCAGTGTGCGGCTGACTGATCAACACAGTGTCAAGTTACTTTCTTTGTGTTATCGCTGACTGATCAACACGGAGTGTCAAGTTACTTTTTCATTGTGTTACGCTTGACTGATCAACACAGTGTCAAGTTACTTTTTATTGTGTTACGCATTTGACTGATCAACACGGTGTCAAAGTTACTTTTCATTGTGTTACGCTGACTGATCAGCAGTGCTCAAGTTACTTTTCATTGTGTTATGCTGACTGATCAACACAGTGTCAAGTTCCTTTTCATTTAGTGTTACGCTGACTGAACAAAGTGTCAAAATTACTTTTCATTGTGATAAGCTTTCGACTGATCAACAGTGTCAAGTTACTTTTCATTGTGTGTTAAGCTGACTGAAGTCAACACAGTGTCAAGTTACTTTTTCATTGTGTGTACGCTGACTGATCAACACAGTGTCAAGTTTACTTTTCATTGTGTTCACGCTGACTGATCAAAACAGTGTTACGCTTGACTGAGTCAGCACAGTGTCAAGTTACTTTTCATTGTGTTACGCTGACCCCGAATCAAGCACAGTGTTCACGCTTTCGACTGATCAACACAGTGTCAAGTTACTTTCATTGTGTTACGCTGACTGATCAACATAGGTGTCAAGTTACTTTTGCATTGTGTTCACGCTGACTGATCAACACAGTGTCAAGTTACTTTTCATTGTGTTATTCTGACTGATCAACACGAAGTGTCAAGTTACTTTTCATTGTGTTATGCTGACCGACGTCAACAGTGTTACGCTGACTGATCAACACAGTGTCAAGGATTACACTTTTCATTGTGATATGCTGACTGAACACAGTGTCAAGGTTCCTTTTTCATTGTGGTTCACGCTGACTGATCAACACAGTGTCAAGTTACTTTTCATTGTGTTACGCTGACTGGATCAACACAGTGTCAAAGTTACTTTTCATTGTGTTACGCTGACTGATCCAACAGTGTCCAAGTTACTTTTCATTGTGGTATGCTGACTGACTCAACAGTGTCAAGTTACTTTTCATTGTGTCACGCCTTATTTGGACTGATCAACAGTGTCAAGTTACTTTTCATTTGTGTTATGCTGACTGATCAACACAGTGTTAAGTTCCTTTTCATTGTGTTACTGCTGACTGAACAAAGTGTCAAGTTACTTTTCATTGTGATACGCTGACTGATCAAGCAAAGTGTCAAGAGTTACTTTTTCATTGTGTTAAGCTGACTGATCAACACAGTGTCAAAGATTACTTTTCATTGTGTTACGCTGACTGATCAACACAGTGTCAAGTTACTTTTTCATTGTGTTACGCGTGACTGATCTGCAGTGTCAAGTTACTTTTCATTGTGTTCACGCTTGACTGATCAACAGTCAATCAGAAGTTACTTTTCATTGTGTTACGCTGACTGATCAACACAGTGTCAGAGATTGCACTTTTCATTGTGTTATGCTGACCCGATCAACACAGTGTGCGGCTGACAGAATCAACACAGTGTCAGAGATTGCACTTTTCATTGTGTTACAGCTGACTGGATCAACAGCAATTGTCAAGTTACACTTTTCATTGTGTTACGCTGACCTTTGATCAACCACAGTTGTCAAGTTACTTTTCATTGTGTTATGCTGACTGATCAACACGAGTGTCAAGTTACTTTTCATTGTGTTATGCTGACTGAACACAGTGTCAGTTCCTTTTCATTATTATTCGCGCTGACTGATCAACAGCAATTGTCAGAAGTTACTTTTCATTGTGTGTTATGCTGACCGATCAACACAGTGTTACGCTGACTCGATCAACACAGTGTCAAGTTACTTTTCATTGTAAAGATATATGTGAACCTGGTCAACAGTGTCAAGTTCCTTTTCATTGTGTTACGCTGACTGATCAACAGTGTCAAGTTACTTTTCATTGTGATGCGGCTGACTGATCAACACACAGTGTCAGTTACTTTTCATTGTGTTATGCGCTGACCCGATCAGCAGCACAGTGTTACAGCTGACAGATCAACACAGTGTCAAGTTACTTTTCATTGTGTTACGCTGACTGATCAACACATTTGTCAAGTTACTTTTCATTGTGTTATGCTGACGATCAACACAGTGTTACGCTGACTGATCAACACAGTGTCAAGTTACTTTTCATTGTGTTACGCTGACTGATCAACAGTGTCAAAGTTACTTTTCATCGTGTGTTCACGGCTGACTGATCAACAGTGTCAAGTTACTTTGCATTGTGTTACACTGACTGATCAACACAGTGTCAAGATTACTTTTCATTTGTGTTATGCTGACTGAATCAACACAGTGTCAAGTTACTTTTCATTGTGTGTATGCTGACCCGATCAACACAGTGTTGCGCTGACGATCAACTTGCAGTGTCAAGTGGTAATTTTCATTGTGTTACGCTGACTGGATCAACACAGTGTCCGAAGATACTTTTCATTGTGTTCACGCTGACTGATCAACAATGTCAAGTTACTTGTATCATTGTGTTACGCCTGACTGAGTCAACACTGAGTGTCAAGTTACTTTTCATTGTGTTCGCTGACTGATCAACACAGTGTCAAGTTACTTTTCATTGTTGTGTTCACGGCTGACTGATCAAAACAGTGTGTTACGCTGACTGACTCAACACAGTGTCAAGTTACTTTTCATTGTGTTATTCGCTGACTGATCAGCAGTGTCAAGGATTACTTTTCATTGTGTTACGCCTGACTGATCAGTCAACACAGTGTTACGCCTGACTGGATCAACAGTGTCAAGTTCCTTTTCATTGTGTTGCGCTGACTGGATCAGCAGCACAGTGTTGCGTTTGACTAGTGTCAAGTTACTTTTCATTGTGTTCACGCTTGACTGATCAACACAGTGTCAAGTTACTTTTTCATCGTGTGTTATGCTGACCAATCAACACAGTGTTACGCTGACTGATCAACACAGTGTCAAGTTACTTTTCTTTGTGTTATGCTTTGACTGATCAACACAGTGTCAAAGTTACTTTTCATTGTGTTCACGCTGACTGATCAACACAGTGTCAAGTTACCTTTTCATTGTGTTACGCTGACTGAGTCAACACAGGTGTCAAGTTACATTAGGTAATGTTACGCTTGACTGAACAACACAGTGTCCAAGTTACTTTTCATTGTGATACGCGGCTGACTGATCAACACAGTGTCAAGTTACTTTTCATTGTGTTAAGCTGACTGATCAGCACAGTGTTACGCTCGATAGATCAACACAGGTCAAGTTACTTTCATTGTGTTCACGCTGACTGATCAACACAGTGTCAAGGATTACTTTTCATTGTGTTGCGCTGACTGATCAACACAGTGTTACGCTGACTGATCAACACAGTGTCAAGTTGCACTTTTCATTGTGTTACGCTGACTGATCAACATAGTGTCAAGATTACTTTGCATTGTGTTACGCTTCGACTGATCAACACATGCAGTGCGTCAAGATTACTTTTCATTGTGTTACGCTGACTTGAGTCAACACGAGTGTCAAAGTTACTTTTCATTGTGCGTTATGCTTGACCGATCAACAGCGTCCAAGTTACTTTTCATTGTGTTACGCTGACTGATCAACACAGTGTCAAGTTACTTTTTCATTGTGATATGCTGACTGAACACGAGTGTCAAGTTCCGCATTGAACGCATTGACTGATCAACACAGTGTCAAGTTACTTTCATTGTGATATGCTGACTGAACCTGTGTCAAGTTCTTTTCATTGTGTTCGCTGACTGATCAACACAGTGTCAAGTTACTTTTCATTGTGTTCTGCTGACTGATCAGTCAACACAGTATGCTGACTGATCAACACAGTGTCAAGTTACTTTTCATTGTGTTCGCTGACTGAACAACATAGTGCGTCAAGTTACTTTTCATTGTGTTACGCTGACTGATCAACACAGTGTCAAAGTTACTTTTCATTGTGTTACGCTGACTGATCAACACAGGTGTCAAGTTACTTTATCATTGTGTTACGCTGACTGATCAATACACAGTGTCAAGTTACTTTCATTGTGTTACGCTGACTGATCAACACAGTGTCAAGTTACTTTTTCATTGTGTTATGCTGACTGATCACACAGTGTCAAGTTACTTTTCATTGTGTTATACCTGCTGACCGATCAACAGTTTTTCACGCTGACTGAGAGTCAACACAGTGTCAGAAGTTACTTTTCATTGTGATATGCTGACTGAACACAGTGTCCAAAGTTCCTTACGCTGACTGATCATTGTGTTCACGTGACTGAGTCAACACGAGTGTCAAGTTACTTTTCATTGTGTTCGCTGACCAGTCAACACAGTGTCAGTTACTTTCATTATTATTCACGCTGACTGATCAACACAGTGTTACGCTTTCGATTGATCAACAGTGTCAAGTTACTTTTCATTGTGTTACGCTGACTGATCAACAGTGTCAAGTTACTTTGCATTTGTATTCTACACTGACTGATCAACACAGTGTCAAGTTACTTTCATTGTGTTATGCTGACTGATCAACACAGTGTCAAGTTACTTTCATTGTGTTACGCTGACTGATCAACATAGTGTCAAGTTACTTTGCATTGTGTTACGCTGACTGATCAACACAGTGTCAAGTTACTTTCATTGTGTTATTCTGACTGATCAACACAGTGTCAAGTTACTTTTCATTGTGTTATGCTGGCCGATCAACAGTTTTCGCTGACTGATCAACACAGTGTCAAGTTACTTTTCATTGTGATATGCTGACTGAACACAGTGTCAAGTTCCTTTTCATTGTGTTACGCTGACTGATCAACACAGTGTCAAGTTACTTTTCATTGTGTTACGCTGACTGATCAACACAGTGTCAAGTTACTTTTCATTGTGTTGCGCTGACTGATCAACAGTGTCAAGTTACTTTTCATTGTGTTACGCTGACTGATCAACAGTGTCAAGTTACTTTGCATTGTGTTACGCTGACTGATCAACACAGTGTCAAGTTACTTTTCATTGTGTTATGCTGACTGATCAACACAGTGTCAAGTTACTTTTCATTGTGTTATGCTGACCGATCAACACACAGTGTTACGCTGACTGATCAACACAGTGTCAAGTTACTTTTCATTGTGTTACGCTGACTGATCAACACAGTGTCAAGTTACTTTTCATTGTATTCGCTGACTGATCAACACATGTCAAGTTACTTATCATTGTGTTACGCTGACTGATCAACAATGTCAAGTTACTTATCATTGTGTTACGCTGACTGATCAACACAGTGTCAAGTTACTTTTCATTGTGTTCACGCTGACTGATCAACACAGTGTCAAGTTACTTTTCATTGTGTTATGCTGACTGATCAACACAGTGTTACGCTGACTGATCAACACAGTGTCAAGTTCCTTTTCATTGTGTTACGCTGACTGATCAACACAGTGTCAAGTTACTTTTCATTGTGTTATGCTGACTGATCAACACAGTGTTACGCTGACTGATCAACACAGTGTCAAGTTACTTTTCATTGTGTTACGCTGACTGATCAACACAGTGTTCACGTGACTGATCAACAGTGTCAAGTTACTTTTCATTGTGTTACGCTGACTGATCAACACATTGTCAAGTTACTTTTTCATTGTGTGTTATGCTGACCGATCAACAGTGTCAGTGTTACGCTGACTGATCAACACAGTGTCAAGTTACTTTTCATTGTGTTATGCTGACTGATCAACACAGTGTCAAGTTACTTTTCATTTGTGTTTATGCTGACTGATCAACACAGTTACTTTCATTGTGTTAGCTGACTGATCAACACAGTGTCAAGTTAATTTTCATTGTGTTACGCTGACTGATCAACACAGTGTCAAGATACTTTCATTGTGTTACGCTGACTGATCACAATCAACACAGTGTCAAGTTACTTATCATTGTGTTCACGCTGACTGATCAACAATGTCAAGTTACTTATCATTGTGTTACGCTGACTGATCAACACAGTGTCAAGTTACTTTTCATTGTGTTACGCTGACTGATCAACACAGTGTCAAGTTACTTTTCATTGTGTTCGCTGACTGATCAACACAGTGTTACGCTGACTGATCAACACAGTGTCAAGTTACTTTTCATTGTGTTACGCTGACTGATCAACAGTGTCAAGTTACTTTTCATTGTGTTACGCTGACTGATCAGCACACAGTGTTACGCTGACTGATCAACACAGTGTCAAGTTACTTTTCATTGTGTTCACGCTGACTTATCAACAGTGTCAAGTTACTTTTCAGTGTTACGCTGACTGATCAACAGTGTCAAGTTACTTTTCATTGTGTTACGCTGACTGAGTCAACACAGTGTCAAGTTACTTTCATTGTGTTATGCTGACCAATCAACACAGTGTTACGCTGACTGATCAACACAGTGTCAAGTTACTTTTCATTGTGTTATGCTGACTGATCAACACAGTGTCAAGTTACTTTTCATTGTGTTCGCTGACTGATCAACACAGTGTCAAGTTACTTTTCATTGTGTTACGCTGACTGATCAACAGTGTCAAGTTACTTTTCATTGTGTTATGCTGACTGATCAACACAGTGTCAAGTTACTTTTCATTGTGTTACGCTGACTGATCAACACAGTGTCAAGTTACTTTTCATTGTGTTCACGCTGACTGATCAACACAGTGTCAAGTTACTTTCATTGTGTTAAGCTGACTGATCAACACAGTGTCAAGTTACTTTTCATTGTGTTATGCTGACTGATCAAACACAGTGTTACGCTGACTGATCAACACAGTGTCAAGTTACTTTTCATTGTGTTACGCTGACTGATCAACACAGTGTTACGCTGACTGATCAACAGTGTCAAGTTACTTTTCATTGTGTTACGCTTTGACTGATCAACACAGTGTCAGTTACTTTTCATTGTGTTATTCTGACTGAGAGAATCAACACAGTGTCAAGTTACTTTCATTGTGTTATGCTGACCGATCAACAGTGTTACGCTGACTGATCAACACAGTGTCAAGTTACTTTTCATTGTGATATGCTGACTGAACACAGTGTCAAGTTCCTTTTCATTGTATTACGCTGACTGATCAACACAGTGTCAAGTTACTTTTCATTGTGTTACGCTGACTGATCAACACTGTGTCAAGTTACTTTTCATTGTGTTATTCTGACTGATCAACACAGTTGTCAAGTTACTTTTTCATTGTGTTATGCTGACGATCAACACAGTGTTACGCTGACTGATCAACACAGTGTCAAGTTACTTTTCATTGTGTTATGCTGACTGAACACAGTGTCAAGTTCCTTTTCATTGTGTTACGCTGACTGATCAACACAGTGTCAAGTTACTTTTCATTGTGTTACGCTGACTGATCAACACAGTGTTCGCTGACTGATCAACACAGTGTCAAGTTACTTTTCATTGTGTTATGCTGACTGATCAACACAGTGTCAAGTTACTTTTCATTGTGTTACGCTGACTGATCAACACAGTGTCAAGATTACTTTCATTGTGTTATGCTGACTGATAAACACAGTGTCAAGTTACTTTTCATTGTGTTACGCTGACTGATCAACACAGTGTCAAGTTACTTTTCATTGTGTTATGCTGACTGATCAACAGTGTCAAGTTACTTTTCATTGTGTTACGCTGACTGATCAACAGTGTCAAGTTACTTTTCATTGTGTTATGCTGACTGATCAGCACAGTGTCAAGTTACTTTTCATTGTGTACAGTGTTACGCTTGACTGATCAACACAGTGTCAAGTTACTTTTCATTGTGTTATGCTGACTGATCAACAGTGTCAAGTTACTTTTCATTGTGTTACGCTGACTGATCAACACAGTGTCAAGTTACTTTTCATTGTGTTCACGCTGACTGATCAACACAGTGTCAAGTTACTTTTCATTGTGTTACGCTGACTGATCAACACAGTGTTCACGTGACTGATCAACACAGTGTCAAAGTTACTTTTCATTGTGTTACGCTTGACTGATCAACATAGTGTCAGTTACTTTGCATTGTGTTACACGCTGACTGATCAACACAGTGTCAAGTTACTTTTCATTGTGTTATTCTGACTGATCAACACAGTGTCAAGTTACTTTCATTGTGTTATGCTGACCGATCAACAGTTTTACGCTTGACTGATCAACACAGTGTCAAGTTACTTTTCATTGTGTTATGCTGACTGATCAGACACAGTGTCAAGTTCCTTTTCATTGTGTTACGCTTGACTGAGTCAACACAGTGTCAAGTTACTTTTCATTGTGTTCGTGCTGACTGATCAACACAGTGTCAAGTTACTTTCATTGTGTTACGCTGACTGATCAACACAGTGTCAAGTTACTTTTCATTGTGTTCACGCTGACTGATCAACACAGTGTCAAGTTACTTTGCATTGTGTTACGCTGACTGATCAACACAGTGTCAAGTTACTTTTCATTGTGTTATGCTGACTGATCAACACAGTGTCAAGTTACTTTTCATTGTGTTCGCTGACTGATCAACATAGTGTCAAGTTACTTTGCATTGTGTTACGCTGACTGATCAACACAGTGTCAAGTTACTTTTCATTGTGTTATTCTGACTGATCAACACAGTGTCAAGTTACTTTTCATTGTGTTATGCTGACCGATCAACAGTTTACGCTGACTGATCAACACAGTGTCAAGTTACTTTTCATTGTGATATGCTGACTGAACACAGTGTCAAGTTCCTTTTCATTGTGTTCACGCTTCTGACTGATCAACACAGTGTCAAGTTACTTTTCATTGTGTTCACGCTGACTGATCAACACAGTGTCAAGTTACTTTTCATTGTGTTACGCTGACTGATCAACAGTGTCAAGTTACTTTTCATTTGTGTTACGCTGACTGATCAACACAGTGTCAAGTTACTTTGCATTGTGTTACACTGACTGATCAACACAGTGTCAAGTTACTTTTCATTGTGTTATGCTGACTGATCAACACAGTGTCAAGTTACTTTCATTGTGTTATGCTGACTGATCAACAATGTCAAGTGTTACGCTGACTGATCAACACAGTGTCAAGAGATTACTTTTCATTGTGTTCACGCTTGACTGATCAACACAGTGTCAAGTTACTTTTCATTGTGTTACGCTGACTGATCAACAATGTCAAGTTAAGTTACTTATCATTGTGTTACGCTGACTGATCAACAATGTCAAGTTACTTATCATTGTGTTCACTGACTGATCAACACAGTGTCAAGTTACTTTTCATTGTGTTACGCTGACTGATCAACACAGTGTCAAGTTACTTTTCATTGTGTTATGCTGACCCGATCAAGCACAGTGTTACGCTGACTGATCAACACAGTGTCAAGTTCCTTTTTCGTTGTGTTACGCTGACTGATCAACACAGTGTCAAGTTACTTTCATTGTGTTATGCTGACTGATCAACACAGTGTTCACGCTGACTGATCAACACAGTGTCAAGTTCCTTTTCATTGTGTTACGCTGACTGATCAACACAGTGTTCACGCTGACTGATCAACAGTGTCAAGTTACTTTTCATTGTGTTACGCTGACTGATCAACCAATTGTCAAGTTACTTTTCATTGTGTTATGCTGACCGATCAACACAGATGTTACGCTGACTGATCAACACAGTGTCAAGTTACTTTTCATTGTGTTATGCTGACTGATCAACACAGTGTCAAGTTACTTTTCATTGTGTTATGCTGACCGATCAACACAGTGTTACGCTGACTGATCAACACAGTGTCAAGTTAATTTTCATTGTGTTACGCTGACTGATCAACACAGTGTCAAGATACTTTTCATTGTGTTACGCTGACTGATCAACAATGTCAAGTTACTTATCATTGTGTTACGCTGACTGATCAACAATGTCAAGTTACTTATCATTGTGTTACGCTGACTGATCAACACAGTGTCAAATTACTTTTCATTGTGTTACGCTGACTGATCAACACAGTGTCAAGTTACTTTTCATTGTGTTACGCTGACTGATCAACACAGTGTCAAGTTACGGCTGACTGATCAACACAGTGTCAAGTTACTTTTCATTGTGTTACGCTGACTGATCTGACTGATCAACAGTGTCAGTGTTACGCTGACTGATCAACACAGTGTCAAGTTCCTTTTCATTGTGTTACGCTGACTTATCAACACAGTGTTACGCTGACTGATCAACAGTGTCAAGTTACTTTTCATTGTGTTCACGCTGACTGATCAACACAGTGTCAAGTTACTTTTCATTGTGTTATGCTGACCAATCATCACAGTGTTACGCTGACTGATCAACACAGTGTCAAGTTACTTTTCTTTGTGTTATGCTGACTGATCAACACAGTGTCAAGTTACTTTTCATTGTGTTACGCTGACTGATCAACACAGTGTCAAGTTACTTTTCATTGTGTTACGCTGACTGATCAACAGTGTCAAGTTACTTTTCATTGTGTTATGCTGACTGATCAACAGTGTCAAGTTCCTTTTCATTGTGTTCACGCTGACTGAACAAAGTGTCAAGTTACTTTTCATTGTGTTACGCTGACTGATCAACAGTGTCAAGATTACTTTTCATTGTGTTAAGCTGACTGATCAACACACAGTGTCAAGTTACTTTTTCATTGTGTTCACGCTGACTGATCAACACAGTGTTACGCTGACTGATCAACACAGTGTCAAGTTACTTTTCATTGTGTTACGCTGACTGATCAACACAGTGTTACGCTGACTGATCAACACAGTGTCAAGTTACTTTTCATTGTGTTACGCTGACTGATCAACACAGTGTCAAGTTACTTTCATTGTGTTATTCTGACTGATCAACACAGTGTCAAGTTACTTTTCATTGTGTTATGCTGACCGATCAACAGTGTTACGCTGACTGATCAACACAGTGTCAAGTTACTTTTCATTGTGATATGCTGACTGAACACAGTGTCAAGTTCCTTTTCATTGTGTTACGCTGACTGATCAACACCAGTGTCAAGTTACTTTTCATTGTGTTACGCTGACTGATCAACACTGTGTCAAGTTACTTTTCATTGTGTTCACGCTGACTGATCAGCAGTGTCAAGTTACTTTTCATTGTGTTATGCTGACTGATCAACACAGTGTCAAGTTACTTTTCATTGTGTCACGCTGACTGATCAACAGTGTCAAGTTACTTTTCATTGTGTTATGCTGACTGATCAACACAGTGTCAAGTTCCTTTTCATTGTGTTCGCTGACTGATCAACACAGTGTTCGCTGACTGATCAACACAGTGTCAAGTTACTTTTCATTGTGTTACGCTGACTGATCAACACAGTGTCAAGTTACTTTTCATTGTGTTACGCTGACTGAGTCAACACTGTGTCAAGTTACTTTTCATTGTGTTACGCTGACTGATCAACAGTGTCAAGTTACTTTTCATTGTGTTATGCTGACTGATCAACAGTGTCAAGTTACTTTTCATTGTGTCACGCTGACTGGATCAACAGTGTCAAGTTACTTTTCATTGTGTTATGCTGACTGATCAACACAGTGTCAAGTTCCTTTTCATTGTGTTACGCTGACTGAACAAAGTGTCAAGTTACTTTTCATTGTGATCGCTGACTGATCAACAGTGTCAAGTTACTTTTCATTGTGTTAAGCTGACTGATCAACACAGTGTCAAGTTACTTTTCATTGTGTTACGCTGACTGATCAACACAGTGTCAAGTTACTTTTCATTGTATTACGCTGACTGATCAACACAGTGTTACGCTGACTGATCAACACAGTCACAGTGTCAAGTTACGTGTTATTCTGACTGATCAACACAGTGTCAAGTTACTTTTCATTGTGTTACGCTGACTGATCAACACAGTGTTACGCTGACTGATCAACACAGTGTCAAGTTACTTTTCATTGTGATGTACTTTGACTGAACACAATGTCAGAGTTCCTTTCATTGTGTTACGCTGACTGATCAACACAGTGTCAAGTTACTTTCATTGCTGACTGATCAACATACGCTGACTGATCAACACAGTGTCAAGTTACTTTTCATTGTGTTACGCTGACTGATCAACAGTGTCAAGTTACTTTTCATTGTGTTGCTGACTGATCAACACAGTGTCAAGTTACTTTTCATTGTGTTACGCTGACTGATCAACACAGTGTCAAGTTACTTTTCATTGTGTTACGCTGACTGATCAACAGTGTCAAGTTACTTTTCATTGTGTTATGCTGACTGATCAACACAGTGTCAAGTTACTTTTCATTGTGTTACGCTGACTGATCAACACAGTGTCAAGTTACTTTTCATTGTGTTATGCTGACTGATCAACACAGTGTTACGCTGACTGATCAACACAGTGTCAAGTTACTTTTCATTGTGTTACGCTGACTGATCAACACAGTGTCAAGTTACTTTTCATTGTGTTACGCTGACTGATCAACACAGTGTCAAGTTACTTTTCATTGTGTTATGCTGACTGATCAACAACAGTGTTACGCTGACTGATCAACACAGTGTCAAGTTACTTTTCATTGTGTTATGCTGACTGAACACAGTGTCAAGTTACTTTTCATTGTGTTACGCTGACTGATCAACACAGTGTCAAGTTACTTTTCATTGTATTACGCTGACTGATCAACACAGTGTCAAGTTACTTTTCATTGTATTCGCTGACTGATCAACACAGTGTCAAGTTACTTTTCATTGTGTTACGCTGACTGATCAACACAGTGTCAAGTTACTTTTCATTGTGTTACGCTGACTGATCAACACAGTGTCAAGTTACTTTTCATTGTGTTACGCTGACTGATCAACACAGTGTCAAGTTACTTTTCATTGTGTTACGTGACTGATCAACAGTGTCATTACTTTCATTGTGACGCTGACTCACGGTGTCAAGTTACTCATTGTGTTCGCTGACTGATCAGCAGTGTCAAGTTACTTTTCATTGTGTCGCTGACTGATCAACACAGTGTCAAGTTACTTTTCATTGTGTTATGCTGACTGATCAACACAGTGTCAAGTTACTTTTCATTGTGTTATGACTGATCAACACATGTCAAGTTACTTTTCATTGTGTTACGCTGACTGATCAACACAGTGTCAAGTTACTTTTCATTGTGTTACGCTGACTGATCAACACAGTGTCAAGTTACTTTTCATTGTGTTATGCTGACTGATCAACACAGTGTCAAGTTACTTTTCATTGTACTTCTGACTGATCAACACAGTGTCAAGTTACTTTTCATTGTGTTCGCTGACTGATCAGCAGTGTCAAGATATCAGTGTCAGTTACTTTCATTGTGTTACGCTGACTGATCAACACAGTGTCAAGTTACTTTTCATTGTGTTATGCTGACTGATCAACAGTGTCAAGTTACTTTTCATTGTGTTAGCTGACTGATCAACAGTGTCAAGTTACTTTTCATTGTGTTATGCTGACCGATGACAGGTAGTTACTTTTCATTGTGATCGTGACTGATCAAGCAGTGTCAAGTTACTTTTCATTGTGTTAAGCTGACTGATCAACACAGTGTCAAGTTACTTTTCATTGTGTTACGCTGACTGATCAACACAGTGTCAAGTTACTTTTCATTGTGTTACGCTGACTGATCAACACAGTGTTACGCTGACTGATCAACACAGTGTCAAGTTACTTTTCATTGTGTTGCGTGACTGATCAACACAGTGTCAAGTTACTTTTCATTGTGTTACGCTGACTGATCAACACAGTGTCAAGTTACTTTTCATTGTGTTATTCTGACTGATCAACACAGTGTCAAGTTACTTTTCATTGTGTTATGCTGACCAATCAACACAGTGTTACGCTGACTGATCAACACAGTGTCAAGTTACTTTTCATTGTGTTATGCTGACTGATCAACACAGTGTCAAGTTACTTTTCATTGTGTTACGCTGACTGATCAACACAGTGTCAAGTTACTTTTTCATTGTGTTACTGACTGATCAACAGTGTCAAGTTACTTTTCATTGTGTTACGCTGACTGATCAACAGTGTCAAGTTACTTTGCATTGTGTTACGGCTGACTGATCAACACAGTGTCAAGTTACTTTTCATTGTGTTATGCTGACTGATCAACACAGTGTTTACGGCTGACTGATCAACACAGTGTCAAGTTACTTTTCATTGTGTTGCGCTGACTGATCAACACAGTGTCAAGTTACTTTTCATTGTATTCACGCTGACTGATCAACACAGTGTCAAGTTACTTATCATTGTATTGTGTTACGCTGACTGATCAACAATGTCAAGTTACTTATCATTGTGTTACGCTGACTGATCAACACAGTGTCAAGTTACTTTTCATTGTGTTACGCTGACTGATCAACACAGTGTCAAGTTACTTTTAATTGTGTTATGCTGACCGATCAACACGGTGTTACGCTGACTGATCAACACAGTGTCAAGTTCCTTTTCGTTGTGTTACGCTGACTGATCAACACAGTGTCAAGTTACTTTTCATTGTGTTATGCTGACTGATCAACACGAGTGTTACGCTGACTGATCAACACAGTGTCAAGTTCCTTTTCATTGTGTTCGCTGACTGATCAACACAGTGTTACGCTGACTGATCAACAGTGTCAAGTTACTTTTCATTGTGTTACGCTGACTGATCAACCAATTGTCAAGTTACTTTTCATTTGTGTTATGCTGACCGATCAACACAGTGTTACGCTGACTGATCAACACAGTGTCAAGTTACTTTTCATTTGTGTTATGCTGACTGAACACAGTGTCAAGTTACTTTTCATTGTGTTACGCTGACTGATCAACACAGTGTCAAGTTACTTTTCATTGTGTTATGCTGACCGATCAACACAGTGTTACGCTGACAGATCAACACAGTGTCAAGTTACTTTTCATTGTGTTACGCTGACTGATCAACCAGTTGTCAAGTTACTTTTCATTGTGTTATGCTGACCGATCAACACAGTGTTACGCTGACTGATCAACACAGTGTCAAGTTACTTTTCATTGTGTTATGCTGACTGAACACAGTGTCAAGTTACTTTTCATTGTGTTACGCTGACTGATCAACACAGTGTCAAGTTACTTTTCATTGTGTTACGCTGACTGATCAACACAGTGTCAAGTTACTTTTCATTGTGTTCGCTGACTGATGAACAGTGTCAAGTTACTTTGCATTGTGTTACACTGACTGATCAACACAGTGTCAAGTTACTTTTTCATTGTGTTACGCTGACTGATCAACACAGTGTCAAGTTACTTTTCATTGTGTTACGCTGACTGATCAAAACAGTGTTACGCTGACTGATCAACAGTGTCAAGTTACTTTTCATTGTGTTCACGCTGACTGATCAACACTGTGTCAAGTTACTTTTCATTGTGTTATGCTGACCGATCAACACAGTGTTACGCTGACTGATCAACACAGTGTCAAGTTACTTTTCTTTGTGTTATGCTGACTGATCAACACAGTGTCAAGTTACTTTTCATTGTGTTGCCGCTGACTGATCAACACTGTGTCAAGTTACTTTTCATTGTGTTACGCTGACTGATCAACACAGTCTCAAGTTACTTTTCATTGTGTTCGCTGACTGATCAACACAGTGTTACGCTGACTGATCAACACAGTGTCAAGTTACTTTTCATTGTGTTACGCTGACTGATCAACACAGTGTCAAGTTACTTTTCATTGTGTTCACGCTGACTGATCAACACAGTGTCAAGTTACTTTTCATTGTGTTACGCTGACTGATCAACAGTGTCAAGTTACTTTTCATTGTGTTATGCTGACTGGATCAACAGTGTCAAGTTACTTTTCATTGTGTCACGCTGACTGATCAAACAGTGTCAAGTTACTTTTCATTGTGTTATGCTGACTGATCAACACAGTGTCAAGTTCCTTTTCATTGTGTTACGCTGACTGAACAAAGTGTCAGAGATTACTTTTTCATTGTGTTACGCTGACTGATCAACAGTGTCAAGTTACTTTTCATTGTGTTAAGCTGACTGATCAACACAGTGTCAAGTTACTTTTCATTGTGTTCACGCTGACTGATCAACACAGTGTCAAGTTACTTTTCATTGTGTTACGCTGACTGATCAACACAGTGTTCACGCTGACTGATCAACACAGTGTCAAGTTACTTTTCATTGTGTTACGCTGACTGAGTCAACATAGTGTCAAGTTACTTTGCATTGTGTTACGCTGACTGATCAACACAGTGTCAAGTTACTTTTCATTGTGTTATTCTGACTGATCAACACAGTGTCAAGTTACTTTTCATTGTGTTATGCTGACCAATCAACAGTGTTACGCTGACTGATCAACACAGTGTCAAGTTACTTTTCATTGTGATATGCTGACTGAACACAGTGTCAAGTTCCTTTTCATTGTGTTACGCTGACTGATTAACACAGTGTCAAGTTACTTTTCATTGTGTTCACGCTGACTGATCAACAGTGTCAAAGTTACTTTTCATTGTGTTACGCTGACTGATCAACAGTGTCAAGTTACTTTGCATTGTGTTACACTGACTGATCAACACAGTGTCAAGTTACTTTTCATTGTGTTATGCTGACCGATCAACACAGTGTTACGCTGACTGATCAACACAGTGTCAAGTTACTTTTCATTGTGTTACGCTGACTGATCAACACAGTGTCAAGTTACTTTTCATTGTGTTACGCTGACTGATCAACACAGTGTCAAGTTACTTATCATTGTGTTACGCTGACTGATCAACAATGTCAAGTTACTTATCATTGTGTTACGCTGACTGATCAACACAGTGTCAAGTTACTTTTCATTGTGTTACGCTGACTGATCAACACAGTGTCAAGTTACTTTTCATTGTGTTATGCTGACGATCAACACAGTGTTACGCTGACTGATCAACACAGTGTCAAGTTCCTTTTTCGTTTGTGTTACGCTGACTGATCAACACAGTGTCAAGTTACTTTTCATTGTGTTATGCTGACTGATCAACACAGTGTTACGCTGACTGATCAACACAGTGTCAAGTTCCTTTTCATTGTGTTACGCTGACTGATCAACACAGTGTTACGCTGACTGATCAACAGTGTCAAGTTACTTTTCATTGTGTTACGCTGACTGATCAACCAATTGTCAAGTTACTTTTCATTGTGTTATGCTGACCGATCAACACAGTGTTACGCTGACTGATCAACACAGTGTCAAGTTACTTTTCATTGTGTTATGCTGACTGAACACAGTGTCAAGTTACTTTTCATTGTGTTACGCTGACTGATCAACACAGTGTCAAGTTACTTTTCATTGTGTTATGCTGACCGATCAACACAGTGTTACGCTGACAGATCAACACAGTGTCAAGTTACTTTTCATTGTGTTACGCTGACTGATCAACACAGTTGTCAAGTTACTTTTCATTGTGTTATGCTGACCGATCAACACAGTGTTACGCTGACTGATCAACACAGTGTCAAGTTACTTTTCATTGTGTTATGCTGACTGAACACAGTGTCAAGTTACTTTTCATTGTGTTACGCTGACTGATCAACAGTGTCAAGTTACTTTTCATTGTGTTCACGCTGACTGATCTGACTGATGAACAGTGTCAAGTTACTTTGCATTGTGTTACACTGACTGATCAACACAGTGTCAAGTTACTTTTCATTGTGTTCACGCTGACTGATCAACACAGTGTCAAGTTACTTTTCATTGTGTTACGCTGACTGATCAAAACAGTGTTACGCTGACTGATCAACAGTGTCAAGTTACTTTTCATTGTGTTCACGCTGACTGATCAACACAGTGTCAAGTTACTTTTCATTGTGTTATGCTGACCGATCAACACAGTGTTCACGCTTGACTGATCAACACAGTGTCAAGTTACTTTTCTTTGTGTTATGCTGACTGATCAACACAGTGTCAAGTTACTTTTCATTGTGTTACGCTGACTGATCAACACAGTGTCAAGTTACTTTTCATTGTGTTACGCTGACTGATCAACACAGTGTCAAGTTACTTTTCATTGTGTTACGCTGACTGATCAACAGTGTCAAGTTACTTTTCATTGTGTTATGCTGACTGATCAACAGTGTCAAGTTCCTTTTTCATTGTGTTACGCTTGACTGATCAACACAGTGTCAAGTTACTTTTCATTGTGTTACGCTGACTGATCAAAACAGTGTTACGCTGACTGATCAACACAGTGTCAAGTTACTTTTCATTGTGTTACGCTGACTGATCAACACAGTGTTACGCTGACTGATCAACACAGTGTCAAGTTACTTTTCATTGTGTTACGCTGACTGATCAACATAGTGTCAAGTTACTTTGCATTGTGTTACGCTGACTGATCAACACAGTGTCAAGTTACTTTTCATTGTGTTATTCTGACTGATCAACACAGTGTCAAGTTACTTTTCATTGTGTTATGCTGACCGATCAACAGTGTTACGCTGACTGATCAACACAGTGTCAAGTTACTTTTCATTGTGATATGCTGACTGAACACAGTGTCAAGTTCCTTTTCATTGTGTTACGCTGACTGATCAACACAGTGTCAAGTTACTTTTCATTGTGTTACGCTGACTGATCAACACAGTGTCAAGTTACTTTTCATTGTGTTACGCTGACTGATCAACAGTGTCAAGTTACTTTTCAGTGTGTTATGCTGACTGATCAACAGTGTCAAGTTACTTTTCATTGTGTCACGCTGACTGATCAACAGTGTCAAGTTACTTTTCATTGTGTTATGCTGACTGATCAACACAGTGTCAAGTTCCTTTTCATTGTGTTACGCTGACTGAACAAAGTGTCAAGTTACTTTTCATTGTGATACGCTGACTGATCAACAGTGTCAAGTTACTTTTCATTGTGTTAAGCTGACTGATCAACACAGTGTCAAGTTACTTTTCATTGTGTTACGCTGACTGATCAACACAGTGTCAAGTTACTTTTCATTGTGTTACGCTGACTGATCAAAACAGTGTTACGCTGACTGATCAACACAGTGTCAAGTTACTTTTCATTGTGTTACGCTGACTGATCAACACAGTGTTACGCTGACTGATCAACACAGTGTCAAGTTACTTTTCATTGTGTTACGCTGACTGATCAACACAGTGTCAAGTTACTTTGCATTGTGTTATTCTGACTGATCAACACAGTGTCAAGTTACTTTTCATTGTGTTATGCTGACCGATCAACAGTGTTACGCTGACTGATCAACACAGTGTCAAGTTACTTTTCATTTGTGATATGCTGACTGAACACAGTGTCAAGTTCCTTTTCATTGTGTTACGCTGACTGATCAACACAGTGTCAAGTTCCTTTTCATTGTGTTACGCTGACTGATCAACACAGTGTCAAGTTCCTTTTCATTGTGTTACGCTGACTGATCAACACAGTGTCAAGTTACTTTTCATTGTGTTACGCTGACTGATCAACAGTGTCAAGTTACTTTTCATTGTGTTACGCTGACTGATCAACAGTGTCAAGTTACTTTGCATTGTGTTACACTGACTGATCAACACAGTGTCAAGTTACTTTTCATTGTGTTATGCTGACTGATCAACACAGTGTCAAGTTACTTTTCATTGTGTTATGCTGACCGATCAACACAGTGTTACGCTGACTGATCAACACAGTGTCAAGTTACTTTTCATTGTGTTACGCTGACTGATCAACACAGTGTCAAGTTACTTTTCATTGTGTTACGCTGACTGATCAACAATGTCAAGTTACTTATCATTGTGTTACGCTGACTGATCAACAATGTCAAGTTACTTATCATTGTGTTACGCTGACTGATCAACACAGTGTCAAGTTACTTTTCATTGTGTTACGCTGACTGATCAACACAGTGTCAAGTTACTTTTCGTTGTGTTACGCTGACCGATCAACACAGTGTTACGCTGACTCATCAACACAGTGTCAAGTTCCTTTTCGTTGTGTTACGCTGACTGATCAACACAGTGTCAAGTTACTTTTCATTGTGTTATGCTGACTGATCAACACAGTGTTACGCTGACTGATCAACACAGTGTCAAGTTCCTTTTCATTGTGTTACGCTGACTGATCAACGCAGTGTTACGCTGACTGATCAACAGTGTCAAGTTACTTTTCATTGTGTTACGCTGACTGATCAACACAGTGTCAAGTTACTTTTCATTGTGTTATGCTGACCGATCAACACAGTGTTACGCTGACTGATCAACACAGTGCCAAGTTACTTTTCATTGTGTTACGCTGACTGATCAACACAGTGTCAACTTACTTTTCATTGTGTTACGTTGACTGATCAACACAGTGTTACGCTGACTGATCAACACAGTGTCAAGTAACTTTTCATTGTGTTACGCTGACTGATCAGCACATTGTCAAGTTACTTTTCATTGTGTTACGCTGACTGATCAATACAGTGTCAAGTTACTTTTCATTGTGTTACGCTGACTGATCAAAACAGTGTTACGCTGACTGATCAACACAGTGTCAAGTTACTTTTCATTGTGTTACGCTGACTGATCAACAGTGTCAAGTTCCTTTTCATTGTGTTACGCTGACTGATCAACACAGTGTTACGCTGACTGATCAACAGTGTCAAGTTACTTTTCATTGTGTTACGCTGACTGATCAACACAGTGTCAAGTTACTTTTCATTGTGTTATGCTGACCGATCAACACAGTGTTACGCTGACTGATCAACACAGTGTCAAGTTACTTATCATTGTGTTACGCTGACTGATCAACAATGTCAAGTTACTTATCATTGTGTTACGCTGACTGATCAACACAGTGTCAAGTTACTTTTCATTGTGTTACGCTGACTGATCAACACAGTTTCAAGTTACTTTTCATTGTGTTATGCTGACTGATCAACACAGTGTTACGCTGACTGATCAACACAGTGTCAAGTTCCTTTTCATTGTGTTACGCTGACTGATCAACACAGTGTCAAGTTACTTTTCATTGTGTTACGCTGACTGATCAACACAGTGTCAAGTTCCTTTTCATTGTGTTACGCTGACTGATCAACACAGTGTTACGCTGACTGATCAGCACATTGTCAAGTTACTTTTCATTGTGTTACGCTGACTGATCAACACAGTGTCAAGTTACTTTTCATTGTGTTACGCTGACTGATCAAAACAGTGTTACGCTGACTGGATCAACACAGTGTCAAGTTACTTTTCATTGTGTTACGCTGACTGATCAACAGTGTCAAGTTACTTTTCATTGTGTTACGCTGACTGATCAACACAGTGTCAAGTTACTTTTCATTGTGTTATGCTGACTGATCAACACAGTGTCAAGTTACTTTTCATTGTGTTATGCTGACCGATCAACACAGTGTTACGCTGACTGATCAACACAGTGTCAAGTTACTTTTCATTGTGTTACGCTGACTGATCAACACAGTGTCAAGTTACTTTTCATTGTGTTACGCTGACTGATCAGCCACAGTGTCAAGTTACTTATCATTGTGTTACGCTGACTGATCAACAATGTCAAGTTACTTATCATTGTGTTACGCTGACTGATCAACACAGTGTCAAGTTACTTTTCATTGTGTTACGCTGACTGATCAACACAGTGTCAAGTTACTTTTCATTGTGTTACGCTGACTGATCAACACAGTGTTACGCTGACTGATCAACACAGTGTCAAGTTACTTTTCATTGTGTTACGCTGACTGATCAACACAGTGTCAAGTTACTTTTCATTGTGTTACGCTGACTGATCAACACAGTGTTACGCTGACTGATCAACACAGTGTCAAGTTCCTTTTCATTGTGTTACGCTGACTGATCAACGCAGTGTTACGCTGACTGATCAACAGTGTCAAGTTACTTTTCATTGTGTTACGCTGACTGATCAACACAGTGTCAAGTTACTTTTCATTGTGTTATGCTGACCGATCAACACAGTGTTACGCTGACTGATCAACACAGTGCCAAGTTACTTTTCATTGTGTTACGCTGACTGATCAACACAGTGTCAACTTACTTTTCATTGTGTTACGTTGACTGATCAACACAGTGTTACGCTGACTGATCAACACAGTGTCAAGTAACTTTTCATTGTGTTACGCTGACTGATCAGCACATTGTCAAGTTACTTTTCATTGTGTTACGCTGACTGATCAACACAGTGTCAAGTTACTTTTCATTGTGTTACGCTGACTGATCAAAACAGTGTTACGCTGACTGATCAACACAGTGTCAAGTTACTTTTCATTGTGTTACGCTGACTGATCAACAGTGTCAAGTTCCTTTTCATTGTGTTACGCTGACTGATCAACACAGTGTTACGCTGACTGATCAACAGTGTCAAGTTACTTTTCATTGTGTTACGCTGACTGATCAACACAGTGTCAAGTTACTTTTCATTGTGTTATGCTGACCGATCAACACAGTGTTACGCTGACTGATCAACACAGTGTCAAGTTACTTATCATTGTGTTACGCTGACTGATCAACAAGTGTCAAGTTACTTATCATTGTGTTACGCTGACTGATCAACACAGTGTCAAGTTACTTTTCATTGTGTTACGCTGACTGATCAACACAGTTTCAAGTTACTTTTCATTGTGTTATGCTGACCGATCAACACAGTGTTACGCTGACTGATCAACACAGTGTCAAGTTCCTTTTCGTTGTGTTACGCTGACTGATCAACACAGTGTCAAGTTACTTTTCATTGTGTTACGCTGACTGATCAACACAGTGTCAAGTTCCTTTTCATTGTGTTACGCTGACTGATCAACACAGTGTTATGCTGACTGATCAGCACATTGTCAAGTTACTTTTCATTGTGTTACGCTGACTGATCAACACAGTGTCAAGTTACTTTTCATTGTGTTACGCTGACTGATCAAAACAGTGTTACGCTGACTGATCAACACAGTGTCAAGTTACTTTTCATTGTGTTACGCTGACTGATCAACAGTGTCAAGTTACTTTTCATTGTGTTACGCTGACTGATCAACACAGTGTTACGCTGACTGATCAACAGTGTCAAGTTCCTTTTCATTGTGTTACGCTGACTGATCAACACAGTGTTACGCTGACTGATCAACAGTGTCAAGTTACTTTTCATTGTGTTACGCTGACTGATCAACACAGTGTCAAGTTACTTTTCATTGTGTTATGCTGACCGATCAACACAGTGTTACGCTGACTGATCAACACAGTGTCAAGTTACTTTTCATTGTGTTACGCTGACTGATCAACACAGTGTCAACTTACTTTTCATTGTGTTACGTTGACTGATCAACACAGTGTTACGCTGACTGATCAACACAGTGTCAAGTTACTTTTCATTGTGTTACGTTGACTGATCAACACAGTGTTACGCTGACTGATCAACACAGTGTCAAGTTACTTTTCATTGTGTTACGCTGACTGATCAGCACATTGTCAAGTTACTTTTCATTGTGTTACGCTGACTGATCAACACAGTGTCAAGTTACTTTTCATTGTGTTACGCTGACTGATCAACAGTGTCAAGTTCCTTTTCATTGTGTTACGCAGACTGATCAACACAGTGTTACGCTGACTGATCAACAGTGTCAAGTTACTTTTCATTGTGTTACGCTGACTGATCAACACAGTGTCAAGTTACTTTTCATTGTGTTATGCTGACCGATCAACACAGTGTTACGCTGACTGATCAACACAGTGTCAAGTTACTTATCATTGTGTTACGCTGACTGATCAACAATGTCAAGTTACTTATCATTGTGTTACGCTGACTGATCAACACAGTGTCAAGTTACTTTTCATTGTGTTACGCTGACTGATCAACACAGTTTCAAGTTACTTTTCATTGTGTTATGCTGACCGATCAACACAGTGTTACGCTGACTGATCAACACAGTGTCAAGTTACTTTTCATTGTGTTACGCTGACTGATCAACACAGTGTCAAGTTACTTTTCATTGTGTTACGCTGACTGATCAACACAGTGTCAAGTTACTTTTCATTGTGTTACGCTGACTGATCAACACAGTGTTACGCTGACTGATCAGCACATTGTCAAGTTACTTTTCATTGTGTTACGCTGACTGATCAACACAGTGTCAAGTTACTTTTCATTGTGTTACGCTGACTGATCAAAACAGTGTTACGCTGACTGATCAACACAGTGTCAAGTTACTTTTCATTGTGTTACGCTGACTGATCAACAGTGTCAAGTTACTTTTCATTGTGTTACGCTGACTGATCAACACAGTGTTACGCTGACTGATCAACAGTGTCAAGTTCCTTTTCATTGTGTTACGCTGACTGATCAACACAGTGTTACGCTGACTGATCAACAGTGTCAAGTTACTTTTCATTGTGTTACGCTGACTGATCAACACAGTGTCAAGTTACTTTTCATTGTGTTATGCTGACCGATCAACACAGTGTTACGCTGACTGATCAACACAGTGTCAAGTTACTTTTCATTGTGTTACGCTGACTGATCAACACAGTGTCAACTTACTTTTCATTGTGTTACGTTGACTGATCAACACAGTGTTACGCTGACTGATCAACACAGTGTCAAGTTACTTTTCATTGTGTTACGTTGACTGATCAACACAGTGTTACGCTGACTGATCAACACAGTGTCAAGTTACTTTTCATTGTGTTACGCTGACTGATCAGCACATTGTCAAGTTACTTTTCATTGTGTTACGCTGACTGATCAACACAGTGTCAAGTTACTTTTCATTGTGTTACGCTGACTGATCAAAACAGTGTTACGCTGACTGATCAACACAGTGTCAAGTTACTTTTCATTGTGTTACGCTGACTGATCAACACAGTGTCAAGTTACTTTTCATTGTGTTATGCTGACTGATCAACAGTGTCAAGTTACTTTTCATTGTGTCACGCTGACTGATCAACAGTGTCAAGTTACTTTTCATTGTGTTATGCTGACTGATCAACACAGTGTCAAGTTCCTTTTCATTGTGTTACGCTGACTGAACAAAGTGTCAAGTTACTTTTCATTGTGATACGCTGACTGATCAACAGTGTCAAGTTACTTTTCATCGTGTTAAGCTGACTGATCAACACAGTGTCAAGTTACTTTTCATTGTGTTACGCTGACTGATCAACACAGTGTCAAGTTACTTTTCATTGTGTTACGCTGACTGATCAAAACAGTGTTACGCTGACTGATCAACACAGTGTCAAGTTACTTTTCATTGTGTTACGCTGACTGATCAACACAGTGTTACGCTGACTGATCAACACAGTGTCAAGTTACTTTTCATTGTGTTACGCTGACTGATCAACACAGTGTTACGCTGACTGATCAACACAGTGTCAAGTTACTTTTCATTGTGTTACGCTAACTGATCAACATAGTGTCAAGTTACTTTGCATTGTGTTACGCTGACTGATCAACACAGTGTCAAGTTACTTTTAATTGTGTTATTCTGACTGATCAACACAGTGTCAAGTTACTTTTCATTGTGTTATGCTGACCGATCAACAGTGTTACGCTGACTGATCAACACAGTGTCAATTTACTTTTCATTGTGATATGCTGACTGAACACAGTGTCAAGTTCCTTTTCATTGTGTTACGCTGACTGATCAACACAGTGTCAAGTTACTTTTCAATGTGTTACGCTGACTGATCAACAGTGTCAAGTTACTTTGCATTGTGTTACACTGACTGATCAACAAAGTGTCAAGTTACTTTTCATTGTGATACGCTGACTGATCAACAGTCGCAAGTTACTTTTCATCGTGTTAAGCTGACTGATCAACAGTGTCAAGTTACTTTTCATTGTGTTACGCTGACTGATCAACACAGTGTCAAGTTACTTTTCATTGTGTTACGCTGACTGATCAAAACAGTGTTACGCTGACTGATCAACACAGTGTCAAGTTACTTTTCATTGTGTTACGCTGACTGATCAACACAGTGTTACGCTGACTGATCAACACAGTGTCAAGTTACTTTTCATTGTGTTACGCTGACTGATCAACACAGTGTTACGCTGACTGATCAACACAGTGTCAATTTACTTTTCATTGTGTTACGCTGACTGATCAACACAGTGTCAAGTTACTTTTAATTGTGTTATGCTGACTGATCAACACAGTGTCAAGTTACTTTTCATTGTGTTATGCTGACCGATCAACACAGTGTTACGCTGACTGATCAACACAGTGTCAAGTTACTTTTCATTGTGTTACGCTGACTGATCAACACAGTGTCAAGTTACTTTTCATTGTGTTACGCTGACTGATCAACACAGTGTCAAGTTACTTTCATTGTGTTATGCTGACCGATCAACACAGTGTTACGCTGACTGATCAACACAGTGTCAAGTTCCTTTTCGTTGTGTTACGCTGACTGATCAACACAGTGTCAAGTTACTTTTCATTGTGTTACGCTGACTGATCAACACAGTGTTACGCTGACTGATCAACACAGTGTCAAGTTCCTTTTCATTGTGTTACGCTGACTGATCAACACAGTGTTACGCTGACTGATCAACAGTGTCAAGTTCCTTTTCATTGTGTTACGCTGACTGATCAACACAGTGTCAAGTTACTTTTCATTGTGTTACGCTGACTGATCAACACAGTGTGAAGTTACTTTTCATTGTGTTACGCTGACTGATCAAAACAGTGTTACGCTGACTGATCAACACAGTGTCAAGTTACTTTTCATTGTGTTACGCTGACTGATCAAAACAGTGTCAAGTTACTTTTCATTGTGTTATGCTGACCGATCCACACAGTGTTACGCTGACTGATCAACACAGTGTCAAGTTACTTTTCATTGTGTTACGCTGACTGATCAACAAAGTGTCATGTTACTTTTCATTGTGTTATGCTGACTGATCAACACAGTGTCAAGTTACTTTTCATTGTGTTACGCTGACTGATCAACACAGTGTTACGCTGACTGATCAACACAGTGTCTAGTTACTTTTCATTGTGTTACGCTGACTGATCAACACAGTGTCAAGTTACTTTTCATTGTGTCACGATGACTGATCAACACAGTGTCAAGTTACTTTTCATTGTGTTACGCTGACTGATCAACACAGTGTCAAGTTCCTTTTCATTGTGTTACGCTGACTGATCAAAACAGGGTTACGCTGACTGATCAACACAGTGTCAAGTTACTTTTCATTGTGTTACGCTGACTGATCAACACAGTGTTACGCTGACTGATCAACACAGTGTCAAGTTACTTTTCATTGTGTTACACTGACTGATCAGTGTCAAGTTACTTTTCATTGTGTTACGCTGACTGATCAGTGTCAAGTTACTTTTCATTGTGTTATGCTGACCGATCCACACAGTGTTACGCTGACTGATCAACACAGTGTCAAGTTCCTTTTCATTGTGTTACGCTGACTGATCAACACAGTGTCAAGTTACTTTTCATTGTGTTACGCTGACTGATCAACACAGTGTCAAGTTACTTTTCATTGTGTTATGCTGACCGATCCACACAGTGTTACGCTGACTGATCAACACAGTGTCAAGTTACTTTTCATTGTGTTACGCTGACTGATCAACAAAGTGTCATGTTACTTTTCATTGTGTTATGCTGACTGATCAACACAGTGTCAAGTTACTTTTCATTGTGTTACGCTGACTGATCAACACAGTGTTACGCTGACTGATCAACACAGTGTCTAGTTACTTTTCATTGTGTTACGCTGACTGATCAACACAGTGTCAAGTTACTTTTCATTGTGTCACGATGACTGATCAACACAGTGTCAAGTTACTTTTCATTGTGTTACGCTGACTGATCAACACAGTGTCAAGTTCCTTTTCATTGTGTTACGCTGACTGATCAAAACAGGGTTACGCTGACTGATCAACACAGTGTCAAGTTACTTTTCATTGTGTTACGCTGACTGATCAACACAGTGTTACGCTGACTGATCAACACAGTGTCAAGTTACTTTTCATTGTGTTACACTGACTGATCAGTGTCAAGTTACTTTTCATTGTGTTACGCTGACTGATCAAAATAGTGTCAAGTTACTTTTCATTGTGTTATGCTGACCGATCCACACAGTGTTACGCTGACTGATCAACACAGTGTCAAGTTCCTTTTCATTGTGTTACGCTGACTGATCAACACAGTGTCAAGTTACTTTTCATTGTGTTACGCTGACTGATCAACACAGTGTCAAGTTACTTTTCATTGTGTTACGCTGACTGATCCACACAGTGTTACGCTGACTGATCAACACAGTGTTACGCTGACTGATCAACACAGTGTCAAGTTACTTTTCATTGTGTTACGCTAACTGATCAACATAGTGTCAAGTTACTTTGCATTGTGTTCACGCTGACTGATCAACACAGTGTCAAGTTACTTTAATTGTGTTATTCTGACTGATCAACACAGTGTCAAGTTACTTTTCATTGTGTTATGCTGACCGATCAACAGTGTTACGCTGACTGATCAACACAGTGTCAATTTACTTTTCATTGTGATATGCTGACTGAACACAGTGTCAAGTTCCTTTTCATTGTGTTACGCTGACTGATCAACACAGTGTCAAGTTACTTTTCATTGTGTTACGCTGACTGATCAACAGTGTCAAGTTACTTTGCATTGTGTTACACTGACTGATCAACAAAGTGTCAAGTTACTTTTCATTGTGATACGCTGACTGATCAACAGTCGCAAGTTACTTTTCATCGTGTTAAGCTGACTGATCAACACAGTGTCAAGTTACTTTTCATTGTGTTACGCTGACTGATCAACACAGTGTCAAGTTACTTTTCATTGTGTTACGCTGACTGATCAAAACAGTGTTACGCTGACTGATCAACACAGTGTCAAGTTACTTTTCATTGTGTTACGCTGACTGATCAACACAGTGTTACGCTGACTGATCAACACAGTGTCAAGTTACTTTTCATTGTGTTACGCTGACTGATCAACACAGTGTTACGCTGACTGATCAACACAGTGTCAATTTACTTTTCATTGTGTTACGCTGACTGATCAACAGTGTCAAGTTCCTTTTCATTGTGTTACGCTGACTGATCAACACAGTGTCAAGTTACTTTTCATTGTGTTACGCTGACTGATCAACACAGTGTCAAGTTACTTTTCATTGTGTTACGCTGACTGATCAACAGTGTCAAGTTACTTTTCATTGTGTTACGCTGACTGATCAACAGTGTCAAGTTACTTTGCATTGTGTTACACTGACTGATCAACACAGTGTCAAGTTACTTTTCATTGTGTTATGCTGACTGATCAACACAGTGTCAAGTTACTTTTCATTGTGTTATGCTGACCGATCAACACAGTGTTACGCTGACTGATCAACACAGTGTCAAGTTACTTTAAATTGTGTTACGCTGACTGATCAACACAGTATCAAGTTACTTTTCATTGTGTTACGCTGACTGATCAACACAGTGTCAAGTTACTTTCATTGTGTTATGCTGACCGATCAACACAGTGTTACGCTGACTGATCAACACAGTGTCAAGTTCCTTTTCGTTGTGTTACGCTGACTGATCAACACAGTGTCAAGTTACTTTTCATTGTGTTACGCTGACTGATCAACACAGTGTTACGCTGACTGATCAACACAGTGTCAAGTTCCTTTTCATTGTGTTACGCTGACTGATCAACACAGTGTTACGCTGACTGATCAACAGTGTCAAGTTACTTTTCATTGTGTTACGCTGACTGATCAACACAGTGTCAAGTTACTTTTCATTGTGTTACGCTGACTGATCAACACAGTGTGAAGTTACTTTTCATTGTGTTACGCTGACTGATCAAAACAGTGTTACGCTGACTGATCAACACAGTGTCAAGTTACTTTTCATTGTGTTACGCTGACTGATCAACAGTGTCAAGTTACTTTTCAGTGTGTTACGCTGACTGATCAAAACAGTGTCAAGTTACTTTTCATTGTGTTATGCTGACCGATCCACACAGTGTTACGCTGACTGATCAACACAGTGTCAAGTTACTTTTCATTGTGTTACGCTGACTGATCAACAAAGTGTCATGTTACTTTTCATTGTGTTATGCTGACTGATCAACACAGTGTCAAGTTACTTTTCATTGTGTTACGCTGACTGATCAACACAGTGTTACGCTGACTGATCAACACAGTGTCTAGTTACTTTTCATTGTGTTACGCTGACTGATCAACACAGTGTCAAGTTACTTTTCATTGTGTCACGATGACTGATCAACACAGTGTCAAGTTACTTTTCATTGTGTTACGCTGACTGATCAACACAGTGTCAAGTTCCTTTTCATTGTGTTACGCTGACTGATCAAAACAGGGTTACGCTGACTGATCAACACAGTGTCAAGTTACTTTTCATTGTGTTACGCTGACTGATCAACACAGTGTTACGCTGACTGATCAACACAGTGTCAAGTTACTTTTCATTGTGTTACACTGACTGATCAGTGTCAAGTTACTTTTCATTGTGTTACGCTGACTGATCAGTGTCAAGTTACTTTTCATTGTGTTATGCTGACCGATCCACACAGTGTTACGCTGACTGATCAACACAGTGTCAAGTTCCTTTTCATTGTGTTACGCTGACTGATCAACACAGTGTCAAGTTACTTTTCATTGTGTTACGCTGACTGATCAACACAGTGTCAAGTTACTTTTCATTGTGTTATGCTGACCGATCCACACAGTGTTACGCTGACTGATCAACACAGTGTCAAGTTACTTTTCATTGTGTTACGCTGACTGATCAACAAAGTGTCATGTTACTTTTCATTGTGTTATGCTGACTGATCAACACAGTGTCAAGTTACTTTTCATTGTGTTACGCTGACTGATCAACACAGTGTTACGCTGACTGATCAACACAGTGTCTAGTTACTTTTCATTGTGTTACGCTGACTGATCAACACAGTGTCAAGTTACTTTTCATTGTGTCACGATGACTGATCAACACAGTGTCAAGTTACTTTTCATTGTGTTACGCTGACTGATCAACACAGTGTCAAGTTCCTTTTCATTGTGTTACGCTGACTGATCAAAACAGGGTTACGCTGACTGATCAACACAGTGTCAAGTTACTTTTCATTGTGTTACGCTGACTGATCAACACAGTGTTACGCTGACTGATCAACACAGTGTCAAGTTACTTTTCATTGTGTTACACTGACTGATCAGTGTCAAGTTACTTTTCATTGTGTTACGCTGACTGATCAAAATAGTGTCAAGTTACTTTTCATTGTGTTATGCTGGCCGATCCACAGTGTTACGCTGACTGATCAACACAGTGTCAAGTTCCTTTTCATTGTGTTACGCTGACTGATCAACACAGTGTCAAGTTACTTTTCATTGTGTTACGCTGACTGATCAACACAGTGTCAAGTTACTTTTCATTGTGTTATGCTGACTGATCCACACAGTGTTACGCTGACTGATCAACACAGTGTCAAGTTACCTTTTCATTGTGTTACGCTGACTGATCAACACAGTGTCAAGTTACTTTTCATTGTGTTACGCTGACTGATCAACACAGTGTCAAGTTACTTTTCATTGTGTTATGCTGACTGATCCACACAGTGTTACGCTGACTGATCAACACAGTGTCAAGTTACTTTTCATTGTGTTACGCTGACTGATCAACAAAGTGTGAAGATACTTTTCATTGAGTTAGGCTGACTGATCAACACAGTGTCAAGTTACTTTTCATTGTGTTACGCTGACTGATCAACACAGTGTCAAGTTACTTTTCATTGTGTTACGCTGACTGATCAACACAGTGTCAAGTTACTTTTCATTGTGTTACGCTGACTGATCAACACAGTGTCAAGATACTTTTCATTGTGTTACGCTGACTGATCAACACAGTGTCAAGTTACTTTTCATTGTGTTACGCTGACTGATCAACACAGTGTCAAGTTACTTTTCATTGTGTTATGCTGACTTGTCAACACAGTGTCAAGTTACTTTCATTGTGTTACGCTGACTGATCAACAGTGTCAAGTTACTTTTCAATGTGTTCCCAAAAACCTTTACTCGCCATCCACAAGGAAAAAGCAGCAGGGGTGTGGGTTGCACAAGAAGCATCCAGGTAAAACAATAACGTCATCATAATGATCATTCCTTGCTTGCTGGTTATCTATAACAGCGTTTTTTAACGTAATGGTTAGTGTCACGGCCCTGGGATATGAAGGTCCTGGATTCACGTATAGTTTTTGACAGCTCATAGAGAGATATTATCAAATATTGAGGCTGAAAATATTGAGGCTGAAAATATTGAGGCAACTTGTTCTACACATGAAATATGTTGAGACAAAATACAGACAGTAGCCAACAAGTAGCAAAATAGAAGTCAACTGATTGAACATGAAATGTTTTTCAATAGGAGTGAAATAGGCCTATAGGTTACTGTTTATTAAAAACCAACATCTATGTTTTAAGAGCGAATAGGCATTGGTCTGAAGCAGATAAGTAAAGGAAATCCACATTTTCACCAGAACACCTATTCCCCCCATGCTCTACCAAGGTTTTCCAGCAGACAGCTTTGAAGTACTACAGTAGCAATGTTGGTATTGTACTTCAAACTGTGTAGGCAGGTTCCTTAGGATTCAAACCTTCTCAAACAGCCTAATTCTTACTCTTAGAGGAGGTTCTTCCTAGGGCTGTGGCCCTCACAAAATGTAATCAGCCGGTGATTAAAATTACTGTCTGTGTCAGGGTAATTGACCGTTAATTAACATAAACACATTTAGCATCTCCTGGCTTCTGCCTACACGCCACTGATGCAGACCTTTGAAATGTCGACATTTTAAAAAGTCTAATAAGTCGATGTAATATAACCTAAACCTTCACAATAAATCCATTATTTATTTTAGACAGGTCTGAAGAAGCATGATATGAAGAAAATGTAGTCTATTTCAGAAGAACAGAATAGCATACTCAGAGTTTTCCTTATATTAGGTCCTGATCTGGCTATGCCAAATGGCTGTGGGGTACACTAGTTAATTTAGCAGACAGGATTTCCGTAAGAATTCCGTGGCATTACTTTATATTATAAGGAATGCAATATAACAAAGCTAAATAAAATAGAAAGGATATTTTCTCCAAGCGATTTGAGGGAGTGCGCACATGCGGCTATTCTGTGTTGAGCAGTTAACAAAGAAACAAGTACTCCTATATGCTTAATTTAGAATTATTAATGTAACTTTAGCAGTTCTACAAACATTGGGCTATATATGTTTAGATTTTTAATACATTGTAAGGCTGCATGATGCGACTCTAATGAAAAATGTATCTTGAAAGACATGAGCTCTGCTTTGTTTTTTTGCGCAGGCTGTACACACTACATCAGTCACTTATTCACAATTAGACAAATTAAACTTTTAGGCTATTTCTTCACGTTATAAGCACAGCAATGCACACATGGCAGTAGGCTATAAGCAGGAATGTTCCATTAGCGGGAAAACACCATTATCAAAAGTGACCGCAAATGCAATTATGCATGTAATGCTTTTATTATAAAAGGTGCATTTTTATGGTGAAAATTCTCTTCTGGGCCTCCCGAGTGGTCTAAGGCACTGCATCACAGTTGCTAGCTGTGCCAATAGAGATCCTGGAACGAGTCCAGGCTCTGTCGCAGCTGGCCACGACTGGGAGACCCATGGTGTGGCGCACAATAAACCTGTCCAGTTTGAGTGTTTGTTGCAGCTCGTTCCAGTCAATAGCTGCAGCGAACTGAAAAGACGAGCGACCCAAGCCCATAGAGATGGTCCAGAGGGAGGAGGACATCAACAAGCCCATAGAGATGGACCAGAGGGAGGAGGACATCAACAAGCCCATAGAGATGGTCCAGAGGGAGGAGGACATCAACAAGCCCATAGAGATGGACCAGAGGGAGGAGGACATCAACAAGCCCATAGAGATGGACCAGAGGGAGGAGGACATCAACAAGCCCATAGAGATGGTCCAGAGGGAGGAGGACATCAACAAGCCCATAGAGATGGTCCAGAGGGAGGACATCAACAAGACCATAGAGATGGACCAGAGGGAGGACATCAACAAGCCCATAGAGATGGTCCAGTGGGAGGACATCAACAAGCCCATAGAGATGGACCAGAGGGAGGACATCAACAAGCCCATAGAGATGGACCAGAGGGAGGAGAACATCAACAAGCCCATAGAGATGGACCAGAGGGAGGAGAACATCAACAAGCCCATAGAGATGGACCAGAGGGAGGAGAACATCAACAAGCCCATAGAGATGGACCAGAGGGAGGACATCAACAAGCCCATAGAGATGGACCAGAGGGAGGAGAACATCAACAAGCCCATAGAGATGGACCAGAGGGAGGAGAACATCAACAAGCCCATAGAGATGGACCAGAGGGAGGAGAACATCAACAAGCCCATAGAGATGGACCAGAAAGAGGACATCAACAAGCCCATAGAGATGGACCAGAGGGAGGAGGACATCAACAAGCCCATAGAGATGGACCAGAGGGAGGACATCAACAAGCCCATAGAGATGGACCAGAGGGAGGAGGACATCAACAAGCCCATAGAGATGGACCAGAGGGAGGAGGACATCAACAAGCCCATAGAGATGGACCAGAGGGAGGAGGACATCAACAAGCCCATAGAGATGGACCAGAGGGAGGAGGACATCAAAAAGCCCATAGAGATGGACCAAAGGGAGGAGGACATCAACAAGCCCATAGAGATGGACCAGAGGGAGGAGGACATCAACAAGCCCATAGAGATGGACCAGAGGGAGGAGGACATCAACAAGCCCATAGAGATGGACCAGAGGGAGGAGGACATCAACAAGCCCATAGAGATGGACCAGAGGGAGGAGGACATCAACAAGCCCATAGAGATGGTCCAGTGGGAGGAGGACATCAACAAGCCCATAGAGATGGACCAGTGGGAGGAGGACATCAACAAGCCCATAGAGATGGACCAGAGGGAGGAGAACATCAAAAAGCCCATAGAGATGGAACAGAGGGAGGAGAACATCAACAAGCCCATAGAGATGGACCAGAGGGAGGAGAACATCAACAAGCCCATAGAGATGGACCAGAGGGAGGAGAACATCAACAAGCCCATAGAGATGGACCAGAGGGAGGAGAACATCAACAAGCCCATAGAGATGGACCAGAGGGAGGAGAACATCAACAAGCCCATAGAGATGGACCAGAGGGAGGAGGACATCAACAAGCCCATAGAGATGGACCAGAGGGAGGAGGACATCAACAAGCCCATATTGATGGACCAAAGGGAGGAGGAAATCAACAAGCCCATAGAGATGTACCAGAGGGAGGAGGACATCAACAAGCCCATAGAGATGGTCCAGAGGGAGGAGGACATCAACAAGCCCATAGAGATGGACCAGAGGGAGGACATCAACAAGCCCATAGAGATGGACATCAACAAGCCCATAGAGATGGTCCAGAGGGAGGAGGACATCAACAAGCCCATAGAGATGGTCCAGAGGGAGGAGGACATCAACAAGCCCATAGAGATGGTCCAGTGGGAGGACATCAACAAGCCCATAGAGATGGACATCAACAAGCCCATAGAGATGGTCCAGAGGGAGGAGGACATCAACAAGCCCATAGAGATGGTCCAGTGGGAGGACATCAACAAGCCCATAGAGATGGACCAGAGGGAGGAGGACATCAACAAGCCCATAGAGATGGTCCAGAGGGAGGAGGACATCAACAAGCCCATAGAGACTGACCAGAGGGAGGAGGACATCAACAAGCCCATAGAGATGGACCAGAGGGAGGAGGACATCAACAAGCCCATAGAGATGGACCAGAGGGAGGAGGACATCAACAAGCCCATAGAGATGGACCAGAGGGAGGACATCAACAAGCCCATAGAGATGGACCAGAGGGAGGAGGACATCAACAAGCCCATAGAGATGGACCAGAGGGAGGAGAACATCAACAAGCCCATAGAGATGGACCAGAGGGAGCAGGACATCAACAAGCCCATAGAGATGGACCAGAGGGAGGAGGACATCAACAAGCCCATAGAGATGGACCAGAGGGAGGAGGACATCAACAAGCCCATAGAGATGGACCAGAGGGAGGAGGACATCAACAAGCCCATATTGATGGACCAAAGGGAGGAGGAAATCAACAAGCCCATAGAGATGTACCAGAGGGAGGTGGACATCAACAAGCCCATAGAGATGGTCCAGAGGGAGGAGGACATCAACAAGCCCATAGAGATGGACCAGAGGGAGGAGAACATCAACAAGCCCATAGAGATGGACCAGAGGGAGGAGAACATCAACAAACCCATAGAGATGGACCAGAGGGAGGAGAACATCAACAAGCCCATAGAGATGGACCAGAGGGAGGAGAACATCAACAAGCCCATAGAGATGGACCAGAGGGAGGAGAACATCAACAAGCCCATAGAGATGGACCAGAGGGAGGAGGACTTCAACAAGCCCATAGAGATGGACCAGAGGGAGGAGGACATCAACAAGCCCATAGAGATGGACCAGAGGGAGGACATCAACAAGCCCATAGAGATGGACAAGAGGGAGGAGGACATCAACAAGCCCATAGAGATGGTCCAGAGGGAGGAGGACATCAACAAGCCCATAGAGATGGTCCAGTGGGAGGACATCAACAAGCCCATAGAGATGGTCCAGTGGGAGGACATCAACAAGCCCATAGAGATGGACATCAACAAGCCCATAGAGATGGTCCAGAGGGAGGAGGACATCAACAAGCCCATAGAGATGGTCCAGTGGGAGGACATCAACAAGCCCATAGAGATGGACCAGAGGGAGGAGGACATCAACAAGCCCATAGAGATGGTCCAGAGGGAGGAGGACATCAACAAGCCCATAGAGATGGACCAGAGGGAGGAGGACATCAACAAGCACATAGAGATGGACCAGAGGGAGGAGAACATCAACAAGCCCATAGAGATGGTCCAGTGGGAGGACATCAACAAGCCCATAGAGATGGTCCAGTGGGAGGACATCAACAAGCCCATAGAGATGGACATCAACAAGCCCATAGAGATGGTCCAGAGGGAGGAGGACATCAACAAGCCCATAGAGATGGTCCAGTGGGAGGACATCAACAAGCCCATAGAGATGGACCAGAGGGAGGAGGACATCAACAAGCCCATAGAGATGGTCCAGAGGGAGGAGGACATCAACAAGCCCATAGAGATGGACAAGAGGGAGGAGGACATCAACAAGCCCATAGAGATGGTCCAGAGGGAGGAGGACATCAACAAGCCCATAGAGATGGACAAGAGGGAGGAGGACATCAACAAGCCCATAGAGATGGTCCAGAGGGAGGAGGACATCAACAAGCCCATAGAGATGGTCCAGAGGGAGGAGGACATCAACAAGCCCATAGAGATGGACCAGAGGGAGGACATCAACAAGCCCATAGAGATGGACCAAAGGGAGGAGGACATCAACAAGCCCATAGAGATGGACCAGAGGGAGGAGGACATCAACAAGCCCATAGAGATGGTCCAGAGGGAGGAGGACATAAACAAGCCCATAGAGATGGTCCAGAGGGAGGAGGACATCAACAAGCCCATAGTAATGGACCAGAGGGAGGAGGACATCAACAAGCCCATAGAGATGGACCAGAGGGAGGAGGACATCAACAAGCCCATAGAGATGGACCAGAGGGAGGACATCAACAAGCCCATAGAGATCGACCAGAGGGAGGAGGACATCAACAAGCCCATAGAGATGGTCCAGAGGGAGGAGGACATAAACAAGCCCATAGAGATGGACCAGAGGGAGGAGGACATCAACAAGCCCATAGAGATGGACCAGAGGGAGGGGGACATCAACAAGCCCATAGAGATGGACCAGAGGGAGGACATCAACAAGCCCATAGAGATGGTCCAGAGGGAGGAGGACATCAACAAGCCCATAGAGATGGACAAGAGGGAGGAGGACATCAACAAGCCCATAGAGATGGTCCAGAGGAGGAGGACATCAACAAGCCCATAGAGATGGTCCAGAGGGAGGAGGACATCAACAAGCCCATAGAGATGGACCAGAGGGAGGACATCAACAAGCCCATAGAGATGGACCAAAGGGAGGAGGACATCAACAAGCCCATAGAGATGGACCAGAGGGAGGAGGACATCAACAAGCCCATAGAGATGGTCCAGAGGGAGGAGGACATAAACAAGCCCATAGAGATGGTCCAGAGGGAGGAGGACATCAACAAGCCCATAGTAATGGACCAGAGGGAGGAGGACATCAACAAGCCCATAGAGATGGACCAGAGGGAGGACATCAACAAGCCCATAGAGATGGACCAGAGGGAGGACATCAACAAGCCCATAGAGATGGACCAGAGGGAGGAGGACATCAACAAGCCCATAGAGATGGTCCAGAGGGAGGAGGACATAAACAAGCCCATAGAGATGGTCCAGAGGGAGGAGGACATCAACAAGCCCATAGAGATGGACCAGAGGGAGGAGGACATCAACAAGCCCATAGAGATGGACCAGAGGGAGGAGGACATCAACAAGCCCATAGAGATGGTCCAGTGGGAGGACATCAACAAGCCCATAGAGATGGACCAGAGGGAGGAGGACATCAACAAGCCCATAGAGATGGTCCAGAGGGAGGAGGACATCAACAAGCCCATAGAGATGGACCAGAGGGAGGAGGACATCAACAAGCACATAGAGATGGACCAGAGGGAGGAGAACATCAACAAGCCCATAGAGATGGTCCAGTGGGAGGACATCAACAAGCCCATAGAGATGGTCCAGTGGGAGGACATCAACAAGCCCATAGAGATGGACATCAACAAGCCCATAGAGATGGTCCAGAGGGAGGAGGACATCAACAAGCCCATAGAGATGGTCCAGTGGGAGGACATCAACAAGCCCATAGAGATGGACCAGAGGGAGGAGGACATCAACAAGCCCATAGAGATGGTCCAGAGGGAGGAGGACATCAACAAGCCCATAGAGATGGACAAGAGGGAGGAGGACATCAACAAGCCCATAGAGATGGTCCAGAGGGAGGAGGACATCAACAAGCCCATAGAGATGGACAAGAGGGAGGAGGACATCAACAAGCCCATAGAGATGGTCCAGAGGGAGGAGGACATCAACAAGCCCATAGAGATGGTCCAGAGGGAGGAGGACATCAACAAGCCCATAGAGATGGACCAGAGGGAGGACATCAACAAGCCCATAGAGATGGACCAAAGGGAGGAGGACATCAACAAGCCCATAGAGATGGACCAGAGGGAGGAGGACATCAACAAGCCCATAGAGATGGTCCAGAGGGAGGAGGACATAAACAAGCCCATAGAGATGGTCCAGAGGGAGGAGGACATCAACAAGCCCATAGTAATGGACCAGAGGGAGGAGGACATCAACAAGCCCATAGAGATGGACCAGAGGGAGGAGGACATCAACAAGCCCATAGAGATGGACCAGAGGGAGGACATCAACAAGCCCATAGAGATCGACCAGAGGAGGAGGACATCAACAAGCCCATAGAGATGGTCCAGAGGGAGGAGGACATAAACAAGCCCATAGAGATGGACCAGAGGGAGGAGGACATCAACAAGCCCATAGAGATGGACCAGAGGGAGGGGGACATCAACAAGCCCATAGAGATGGACCAGAGGGAGGACATCAACAAGCCCATAGAGATGGTCCAGAGGGAGGAGGACATCAACAAGCCCATAGAGATGGACAAGAGGGAGGAGGACATCAACAAGCCCATAGAGATGGTCCAGAGGGAGGAGGACATCAACAAGCCCATAGAGATGGTCCAGAGGGAGGAGGACATCAACAAGCCCATAGAGATGGACCAGAGGGAGGACATCAACAAGCCCATAGAGATGGACCAAAGGGAGGAGGACATCAACAAGCCCATAGAGATGGACCAGAGGGAGGAGGACATCAACAAGCCCATAGAGATGGTCCAGAGGGAGGAGGACATAAACAAGCCCATAGAGATGGTCCAGAGGGAGGAGGACATCAACAAGCCCATAGTAATGGACCAGAGGGAGGAGGACATCAACAAGCCCATAGAGATGGACCAGAGGGAGGACATCAACAAGCCCATAGAGATGGACCAGAGGGAGGACATCAACAAGCCCATAGAGATGGACCAGAGGGAGGAGGACATCAACAAGCCCATAGAGATGGTCCAGAGGGAGGAGGACATAAACAAGCCCATAGAGATGGTCCAGAGGGAGGAGGACATCAACAAGCCCATAGAGATGGACCAGAGGGAGGACATCAACAAGCCCATAGAGATGGACCAGAGGGAGGACATCAACAAGCCCATAGAGATGGACCAGAGGGAGGAGGACATCAAAAGGCCCATAGAGGTGGTCTGTGGTTTATAAATGTTGAATGAATGTGTGCTCTTTTGCTGGAGTTTGACAGCTACTGTATTCATCATCCTTGGCAATTGTCGTGCGGCGTTCGGCGGTCGACGTCACCGGTCTTCTAGCCATTGCCGATCCACTTTTCATTCTCCATTTGTTTTGTCTTGTTTTCCATCACACCTGGTTTTAATTTGCCCTAATTACTGTTGTTTATTTAACCCTCTGTTTCCCCCATGTCTGTATGGAATTGTTTGTTGGCATTCCGTTTCACGCCGGGTTTGTATGTTTATTCGCCCGTGCTTTGTGGCAGACAGTAATTTAATTTATCTTGTACTTTGTTCTGCCTTATTTGGTTTTGGGATTTTGTTTTGTGACGCGGTTGCGTTGTGTTTTTCATTGCCGAGTGAAGTACTTAGTCCACTCATCTCCGCCTGATTTCACCAGCTACACCCACCGCATGACAGTCACTAATATTATTACTGAGTTGAAAGACACTGTCACTAACATTATTACTGAGTTGAAAGAATCAGTCACTAACATTATTACTGAGTTGACAGAAAGACACTGTCACTAACATTATTACTGAGTTGACAGAAAGACACTGTCACTAACATTATTACTGAGTTGACAGAAAGACACTGTCACTAACATTATTACTGAGTTGACAGAAAGACACTGTCACTAACATTATTACTGAGTTGAAAGAATCAGTCACTAACATTATTACTGAGTTGACAGAAAGACACTGTCACTAACATTATTACTGAGTTGACAGAAAGACACTGTCACTAACATTATTAATGAGTTGAAAGAATCAGTCACTAACATTATTACTGAGTTGACAGAAAGACACTGTCACTAACATTATTACTGAGTTGAAAGAATCAGTCACTAACATTATTACTGAGTTGACAGAAAGACACTGTCACTAACATTATTACTGAGTTGACAGAAAGACACTGTCACTAACATTATTAATGAGTTGAAAGAATCAGTCACTAACATTATTACTGAGTTGATAGAAAGACACAGCCACTAAAATTATTACTGACCTGAAAGACACTGTCACTAACATTACTACTGAGTTGATAGAAAGACACTGTCACTAACATTATTACTGAGTTGACAGAAAGACACTGTCACTAACATTATTAATGAGTTGAAAGACACAGTCACTAACATTATTACTGAGTTGAAAGACACAGTCACTAACATTACTACTGAGTTGATAGAAAGACACTGTCACTAACATTATTACTGAGTTGACAGAAAGACACTGTCACTAACATTATTAATGAGTTGAAAGAATCAGTCACTAACATTATTACTGAGTTGATAGAAAGACACAGCCACTAAAATTATTACTGACCTGATAGACAAAGTCACTAACATTATTACTGAGTTGATAGAAAGACACAGTCACTAACATTATTACTGAGTGGATAGACACAGTCACTAACATTATTACTGACCTGATAGACAAAGTCACTAACATTATTACTGAGTTGATAGAAAGACACAGTCACTAACATTATTACTGAGTTGAAAGACACAGTCACTAACATTACTACTGAGTTGATAGAAAGACACAGTCACTAACATTATTACTGAGTTGATAGAAAGACACAGCCACTAAAATTATTACTGACCTGATAGACAAAGTCACTAACATTATTACTGAGTTGATAGAAAGACACAGTCACTAACATTATTACTGAGTGGATAGACACAGTCACTAACATTACTACTGACCTAATAGACACAGTAACTAACATTATTACTGAGTTGATAGAAAGACACAGTCACTAACATTTTTACTGAGTTGATAGACACAGTCACTAACATTATTACTGAGTTGATAGAAAGACACAGTCACTAACATTATTACTGAGTGGATAGACACAGTCACTAACATTACTACTGACCTAATAGACACAGTCACTAACATTATTACTGAGTTGACAGAAAGACACTGTCACTAACATTATTACTGAGTTGAAAGAATCAGTCACTAACATTATTACTGAGTTGATAGAAAGACACTGTCACTAACATTATTACTGAGTTGACAGAAAGACACTGTCACTAACATTATTAATGAGTTGAAAGAATCAGTCACTAACATTATTACTGAGTTGATAGAAAGACACAGCCACTAACATTATTACTGAGTGGATAGACACAGTCACTAACATTACTACTGACCTAATAGACACAGTAACTAACATTATTACTGAGTGGATAGACACAGTCATTAACATTATTACTGACCTAATAGACACAGTAACCAACATTATTACTGAGTGGATAGACACAGTCACTAACATTATTACTGACCTAATAGACACAGTTACTAACATTATTACTGAGTGGATAGACACAGTCACTAACATTATTACTGACCTAATAGACACAGTCACTAACATTATTACTGAGTGGATAGACACAGTCACTAACATTACTACTGACCTGATAGAAAGACATAGTCACTAACATTATTACTGACCTGATAGAAAGACAGTCACTAACATTATCACTGACCTGATAGAAAGACACAGTCACTAACATTATTACTGACCTGATAGAAAGACAGTCACTAACATTACAACTGACCTGATAGAAACACACAGTCACTAACATTATTACTGACCTGAATGAAAGACAGTCACTAACATTATCACTGACCTGATAGAAAGACACAGTCACTAACATTACTACTGACCTGATAGACACAGTCACTAACATTATTACTGAGTGGATAGACACAGTCACTAACATTATTACTGACCTGATAGACACAGTCACTAACATTATTACTGAGTGGATAGACACAGTCACTAACATTATTACTGACCTGATAGACACAGTTACTAACATTATTACTGACCTGATAGACACAGTCACTAACATTATTACTGAGTGGATAGACACAGTCACTAACATTACTACTGACCTAATAGACACAGTCACTAACATTACTACTGACCTAATAGACACAGTCACTAACATTACTACTGACCTAATAGACACAGTCAATAACATTATTACTGAGATGATAGAAAGACACAGTCACTAACATTATTACTGACATGATAGACACAGTCACTAACAGTATTACTGACTTAATTGACACAGTCACTAACATTATTACTGAGTGGATAGACACAGTCACTAACATTACTACTGACCTGATAGAAAGACACAGTCACTAACATTATTACTGAGTGGATAGATACAGTCACTAACATTATTACTGACCTAATAGACACAGTCACTAACATTATTACTGAGTGGATAGACACAGTCACTAACATTACTACTGACCTGATAGAAAGACATAGTCACTAACATTATTACTGACCTGATAGAAAGACAGTCACTAACATTATCACTGACCTGATAGAAAGACACAGTCACTAACATTATTACTGACCTGATAGAAAGACAGTCACTAACATTACAACTGACCTGATAGAAACACACAGTCACTAACATTATTACTGACCTGAATGAAAGACAGTCACTAACATTATCACTGACCTGATAGAAAGACACAGTCACTAACATTACTACTGACCTGATAGACACAGTCACTAACATTATTACTGAGTGGATAGACACAGTCACTAACATTATTACTGACCTGATAGACACAGTCACTAACATTATTACTGAGTGGATAGACACAGTCACTAACATTATTACTGACCTGATAGACACAGTTACTAACATTATTACTGACCTGATAGACACAGTCACTAACATTATTACTGAGTGGATAGACACAGTCACTAACATTACTACTGACCTAATAGACACAGTCACTAACATTACTACTGACCTAATAGACACAGTCACTAACATTACTACTGACCTAATAGACACAGTCACTAACATTATTACTGAGATGATAGAAAGACACAGTCACTAACATTACGAATGACCTAATAGACACAGTCACTAACATTACTACTGACCTGATAGACACAGTCACTAACATTATTACTGAGTGGATAGACACAATCACTAACATTACGAATGACCTAATAGACACAGTCACTAACATTATTACTGAGTGGATAGACACAGTCACTAACATTATTACTGAGTGGATAGACACAGTCACTAACATTATTACTGAGTTGATAGACACAGTCACTAACATTATTACTGAGTGGATAGACACAGTCACTAACATTATTACTGACCTAATAGACACAGTCACTAACATTATTACTGAGTGGATAGATACAGTCACTAACATTATTACTGAGTGGATAGACACAGTCACTAACATTATTACTGAGTGGATAGACACAGTCACTAACATTATTACTGAGTTGATAGACACAGTCACTAACATTATTACTGAGTGGATAGACACAGTCACTAACATTATTACTGAGTGGATAGACACAGTCACTAACATTATTACTGAGTTGATAGACACAGTCACTAACATTATTACTGAGTGGATAGACACAGTCACTAACATTATTACTGAGTGGATAGACACAGTCACTAACATTATTACTGACCTAATAGACACAGTCACTAACATTATTACTGAGTGGATAGATACAGTCACTAACATTATTACTGAGTGGATAGACACAGTCACTAACATTATTACTGACCTAATAGACACAGTCACTAACATTATTACTGAGTGGATAGACACAGTCACTAACATTATTACTGAGTTGATATAAACAGTCACTAACATTATTACTGACCTGATAGAAACACACAGTCACTAACATTATTACTGACCTGAATGAAAGACAGTCACTAACATTATCACTGACCTGATAGAAATACACAGTCACTAACATTACTACTGACCTGATAGACACAGTCACTAACATTATTACTGACCTGATAGAAAGACACAGTCACTAACATTATTACTGAGTGGATTGACACAGTCACTAACATTATTACTGACCTGATAGAAAGACACAGTCACTAACATTATTACTGACCTAATTGACACAGTCACTAACATTATTACTGACCTAATTGACACAGTCACTAACATTATTACTGACCTGATAGAAAGACACAGTCACCAACATTATTACTGACCTTATAGAAAGACACAGTCACCAACATTATTACTGACCTGATAGAAAGACACAGTCACCAACATTATTACTGACCTGATAGAAAGACACAGTCACCAACATTATTACTGACCTTATAGAAAGACACAGTCACTAACATTATTACTGAGTGGATAGACACAGTCACTAATATTATTACTGAGTTGATAGACACAGTCACTAACATTATTACTGACCTAATAGACACAGTCACTAACATTACTACTGACCTAATAGACACAGTCACTAACATTATTACTGACCTAATAGACACAATTACTAACATTATTACTGACCTGATAGACACAGTCAATAACATTATTACTGACCTGATATACACAGTCACTAACATTATTACCAACCTAATAGACACAGACACTAACATTACTACTGACCTAATAGACAGTCACTAACATTATCACTGACCTGATAGACACAGTCACTAACATTATTACTGAGTTGATAGACACAGACACTAACATTATTACTGACCTGAATGAAAGACAGTCACTAACATTATCACTGACCTGATAGAAATACACAGTCACTAACATTACTACTGACCTGATAGACACAGTCACTAACATTATTACTGACCTGATAGAAAGACACAGTCACTAACATTACTACTGACCTGATAGACACAGTCACTAACATTATTACGGAGTGGATTGACACAGTCACTAACATTATTACTGACCTGATAGAAAGACACAGTCACTAACATTATTACTGACCTGATAGAAAGACACAGTCACTAACATTATTACTGACCTAATTGACACAGTCACTAACATTATTACTGATCTGATAGAAAGACAGTCACCAACATTATTACTGAGTGGATAGACACAGTCACTAACATTATTACTGAGATGATAGAAAGACACAGTCACTAACATTATTACTGACCTGATAGAAAGACACAGTCACTAACATTATTACTGACCTAATAGACACAGTCACTAACATTTTTACTGAGTTGATAGACACAGTCACTAACATTATTACTGACCTGATAGAAAGACACAGTCACCAACATTATTACTGACCTTATAGAAAGACACAGTCACCAACATTATTACTGACCTGATAGAAAGACACAGTCACCAACATTATTACTGACCTGATAGAAAGACACAGTCACCAACATTATTACTGACCTTATAGAAAGACACAGTCACTAACATTATTACTGACCTAATAGACACAGTCACTAACATTACTACTGACCTAATAGACACAGTTACTAACATTATTACTGACCTGATAGACACAGTCACTAACATTATTACTGACCTAATAGACACAGTTACTAACATTATTACTGACCTGATAGACACAGTCAATAACATTATTACTGACCTGATAGACACAGTCACTAACATTATTACTGACCTAATAGACACAGACACTAACATTACTACTGACCTAATAGACACAGTCACTAACATTATCACTGACCTGATAGACACAGTCACTAACATTATTACTGAGTTGATAGACACAGACAATAACATTATTACTGACCTAATAGACACAGTCACTAACATTACTACTGAGTTGATAGACACAGTCACTAACATTACTACTGAGTTGATAGACACAGTCACTAAAATTATTACTGACCTAATAGACATAGTCACTAACATTATTACTGACCTGATAGAAAGACACAGTCACTAATATTATTACTGAGTTGATAGACACAGTCACTAACATTACTACTGACCTGATAGAAAGACACAGTCACTAACATTATTACTGACCTAATAGACACAGTCACTAACATTACTACTGACATGATAGAAAAACAGTCAATAACATTATTACTGACCTAATAGACATAGTCACTAACATTATTACTGACCTAATAGACATAGTCACTAACATTACTACTGAGTTGAAAGAATCAGTCACTAACATTACTACTGACCTGATAGAAACACACAGTCACTAACATTATGACTGACCTGATAGAAAGACACAGTCACTAACATTACTACTGACCTGATAGAAAGACAGTCACTAACATTATTACTGACCTGATAGAAAGACACAGTCACTAACATTATTACTGAGAGGATAGATACAGTCATTAACTTTACTACTGACCTGATAGAAAGACACAGTAACTAACATTATTACAGAGTTGATAGACACTGTCACTAACATTACTACTGACCTGATAGACAGAGTCACTAACATTATTACTGAGTTGATAGACACAGTCACTAACATTATTACAGAGTTGATAGACACAGTCACTAACATTATTACAGAGTTGATAGACACAGTCACTAACATTATGACTGACCTGATAGAAAGACACAGTCACTAACATTACTACTGACCTGATAGAAAGACAGTCACTAACATTATTACTGACCTGATAGAAAGACACAGTCACTAACATTATTACTGAGAGGATAGATACAGTCATTAACTTTACTACTGACCTGATAGAAAGACACAGTAACTAACATTATTACAGAGTTGATAGACACTGTCACTAACATTACTACTGACCTGATAGACACAGTCACTAACATTATTACTGAGTTGATAGACACAGTAACTAACATTATTACTGAGTGGATAGACACAGTCACTAACATTACTACTGACCTGATAGACAGAGTCACTAACATTATTACTGAGTTGATAGACACAGTCACTAACATTATTACAGAGTTGATAGACACAGTCACTAACATTATTACTGAGTTGATAGACACAGTCACTAACATTATTACAGAGTTGATAGACACAGTCACTAACATTATTACTGAGTGGATAGAAAGACACTGTCACTAACATTATTACTGAGTTGAAAGAATCAGTCACTAACATTATTACTGAGTGGATAGACACAGTAACTAACATTATTACTGAGTGGATAGACACAGTCACAAACATTATTACTGAGTTGATAGAAAGACACAGTCACTAACATTATTACTGACCTAATAGACACAGTCACTAACATTACTACTGACCTAATAGACACAGTCACTAACATTACTACTGACCTGATAGACACAGTCACTAATATTACTACTGACCTGATAGAAAGACACAGTCACTAACATTATTACTGAGATGATAGACACAGTCACTAACATTATTACTGAGATGATAGAAAGACACAGTCACTAACATTACTACTGACAAGATTGAATGACACAGTCACTAACATTATTACTGACCTAATAGACACAGTCACTAACATTATTACTGAGTGGATAGACACAGTCCCTAACATTATTACTGAGTGGATAGACACAGTCACTAACATTATTACTGACCTGATAGACACAGTCACTAACATTATTACTGACCTGATAGAAAGACACAGTCACTAACATTATTACTGACCTGATAGACACAGTCACTAACATTATTACTGAGTGGATAGACACAGTCACTAACATTATTACTGACCTAATAGACACAGTCACTAACATTATTACTGAGTGGATAGAAAGACTCAGTCACTAACATTATTACTGAGTTGACAGACACAGTCACTAACATTACTACTGACCTAATAGACACAGTCACTAACATTACGACTGACCTAATAGACACAGTCACTAACATTATTACCGAGTTGATAGAAAGACTCAGTCACTAACATTATTACTGAGTTGATAGACACAGTCACTAACATTATTATTGAGTGGATAGACACAGTCACTAACATTACTACTGACCTGACAGACACAGTCACTGACATTACTACTGACCTAATAGACACAGTCACTAACATTACTACTGACCTAATAGACACAGTCACTAACATTACGACTGACCTAATAGACACAGTCACTAACATTATTACCGAGTTGATAGAAAGACTCAGTCACTAACATTATTACTGAGTTGATAGACACAGTCACTAACATTATTACTGAGTGGATAGACACAGTCACTAACATTACTACTGAGTTGATAGACACAGTCACTAACATTATTACAGAGTTGATAGACACAGTCACTAACATTATTATTGAGTGGATAGACACAGTCACTAACATTATTACTGAGTTGATAGACACAGTCACTAACATTACTACTGACCTAATAGACACAGTCACTAACATTATTACTGAGTGGATAGATACAGTCACTAACATTACTACTGACCTAACAGACACAGTCACTAACATTATTACTGAGTGGATAGATACAGTCACTAACATTACTACTGACCTAATAGACACAGTCACTAACATTATTACTGAGTGGATAGATACAGTCACTAACATTACTACTGACCTAATAGACACAGTCACTAACATTACTACTGAGTTTATAGACACAGTCACTAACATTATTATTGAGTGGATAGACACAGTCACTAATATTATTACTGAGTTGATAGACACAGTCACTAACATTATTACAGAGTTGATAGACACAGTCACTAACATTATTACTGAGTTGATAGACACAGTCACTAACATTATTACAGAGTGGATAGACACAGTCACTAACATTATTACTGAGTTGATAGACACAGTCACTAACATTACTACTGACCTAATAGACACAGTCACTAACATTATTACTGAGTGGATAGATACAGTCACTAACATTACTACTGACCTGACAGACACAGTCACTAACATTATTACTGAGTGGATAGACACAGTCACTAACATTACTACTGAGTTTATAGACACAGTCACTAACATTATTATTGAGTGGATAGACACAGTCACTAATATTATTACTGAGTTGATAGACACAGTCACTAACATTATTACAGAGTTGATAGACACAGTCACTAACATTATTACTGAGTTGATAGACACAGTCACTAACATTATTACAGAGTTGATAGACACAGTCACTAACATTATTACAGAGTTGATAGACACAGTCACTAACATTATAACTGAGTGGATAGATACAGTCACTAACATTATTACTGAGTTGATAGACACAGTCACTAACATTATTACTGACCTGATAGACACAGTCATTAACATTATTACTGAGTGGATAGACAGTCACTAACATTATTACTGAGTGGATAGACACAGTCACTAACATTACTACTGACCTAATAGACACAGTCATTAACATTATTACTGAGTGGATAGACACAGTCACTAACATTATTACTGAGTGGATAGACACAGTCACTAACATTACTACTGACCTGATAGACACAGTCACTAACATTATTACCGAGTTGATAGAAAGACTCAGTCACTAACATTATTACTGAGTTGACAGACACAGTCACTAACATTATTATTGAGTGGATAGACACAGTCACTAACATTACTACTGACCTGACAGACACATTCACTAACATTACTACTGACCTAATAGACACAGTCACTAACATTACTACTGACCTAATAGACACAGTCACTAACATTACGACTGACCTAATAGACACAGTCACTAACATTATTACCGAGTTGATAGAAAGACTCAGTCACTAACATTATTACTGAGTGGATAGACACAGTCACTAACATTATTATTGAGTGGATAGACACAGTCACTAACATTACTACTGACCTGACAGACACAGTCACTAACATTATTACTGACCTGATAGACACAGTCACTAACATTATAACTGAGTGGATAGATACAGTCACTAACATTATTACTGACCTGATAGACACAGTCACTAACATTATTACTGAGTGGATAGACACAGTCACTAACATTATTACTGAGTGGATAGACACAGTAACTAACATTATTACTGAGTGGATAGACACAGTAACTAACATTATTACTGAGTGGATAGACACAGTCACAAACATTATTACTGAGTTGATAGAAAGACACAGTCACTAACATTATTACTGACCTAATAGACACAGTCACTAACATTATTACTGAGTGGATAGACACAGTCACTAACATTATTACTGACCTGATAGACACAGTCACTAACATTATTACTGAGTTGATAGACACAGTCACTAACAATATTACTGGAGTGGATAGACACTGTCACTAACATTATTACTGAGTTGAAAGAATCAGTCACTAACATTATTACTGAGTTGATAGACACAGTCACTAACATTATTACTGAGTGGATAGATACAGTCAATAACATTATTACTGAGTGGATAGATACAGTCACTAACATTATTACTGAGTTGATAGACACAGTCACTAACAATATTACTGAGTGGATAGAAAGACACAGTCACTAACATTATTACTGACCTAATAGACACAGTCACTAACATTACTACTGACCTAATAGACACAGTCACTAACATTACTACTGACCTGATAGACACAGTCACTAACATTATTACTGAGTGGATAGACACAGTAACTAACATTATTACTGAGTGGATAGACACAGTAACTAACATTATTACTGAGTGGATAGACACAGTCACAAACATTATTACTGAGTTGATAGAAAGACACAGTCACTAACATTATTACTGACCTAATAGACACAGTCACTAACATTACTACTGACCTAATAGACACAGTCACTAACATTACTACTGACCTGATAGACACAGTCACTAATATTACTACTGACCTGATAGAAAGACACAGTCACTAACATTATTACTGAGATGATAGATGGGTCAGTAGTAATGTTAGTGACTTTGTCTAATTGACACAGATCACTAACATTATTACTGAGATGATAGAAAGACACAGTCACTAACATTACTACTGACAAGATTGAATGACACAGTCACTAACATTATTACTTACCTAATAGACACAGTCACTAACATTATTACTGAGTGGATAGACACAGTCCCTAACATTATTACTGAGTGGATAGACACAGTCACTAACATTATTACTGAGTGGATAGACACAGTCACTAACATTACTACTGACCTAATAGAAAGACACAGTTACTAACATTACTACTGACCTAATAGACACAGTCACTAACATTATTACTGAGTGGATAGACACAGTCACTAACATTATTACTGACCTAATAGACAAAGTCACTAACATTATTACTGAGATGATAGAAAGACACAGTCACTAACATTATTACTGACCTGATAGAAAGACACAGTCACTAACATTATTACTGACTTAATAGACACAGTTACTAACATTATTACTGAGATGATAGAAAGACACAGTCACTAACATTATTACTGACTTAATAGACACAGTCACTAACATTATTACTGAGATGATAGAAAGACACAGTCACTAACATTATTACTGACCTGATAGAAAGACACAGTCACTAACATTATTTCTGACCTAATAGACACAGTCACTAACATTATTACCGAGTTGATAGAAATACTCAGTCACTAACATTATTACTGAGTTGACAGACACAGTCACTAACATTATTATTGAGTGGATAGACACAGTCACTAACATTATTACTGAGTGGATAGACACAGTCACTAACATTACTACTGACCTGACAGACACAGTCACTAACATTACTACTGACCTAATAGACACAGTCACTAACATTACTACTGACCTAATAGACACAGTCACTAACATTACTACTGACCTAATAGACACAGTCACTAACATTATTACTGAGTTGATAGACACAGTCACTAACATTATTATTGAGTGGATAGACACAGTCACTAACATTACTACTGACCTGACAGACACAGTCACTAACATTATTATTGAGTGGATAGACACAGTCACTAACATTACTACTGACCTGACAGACACAGTCACTAACATTATTACTGACCTGATAGAAAGACACAGTCACTAACATTACTGCTGACCTGATAGACACAGTCACTAATATTACTACTGACCTGATAGAAAGACACAGTCACTAACATTATTACTGAGATGATAGACACAGTCACTAACATTACTACTGAGATGATAGAAAGACACAGTCACTAACATTATTACTGAGATGATAGACACAGTCACTAACATTATTACTGAGATGATAGAAAGACACAGTCACTAACATTACTACTGAGATGATAGAAAGACACAGTCACTAATATTACTACTGACCTGATAGAAAGACACAGTCACTAACATTATTACTGAGATGATAGAAAGACACAGTCACTAACATTACTACTGACAAGATTGAATGACACAGTCACTAACATTATTACTGAGATGATAGACACAGTCACTAACATTATTACTGAGATGATAGAAAGACACAGTCACTAACATTACTACTGACAAGATTGAATGACACAGTCACTAACATTATTACTGACCTAATAGACACAGTCACTAACATTATTACTGAGTGGATAGACACAGTCACTAACATTATTACTGACCTAATAGACACAGTTACTAACATTATTACTGAGATGATAGAAAGACTCAGTCACTAACATTATTACTGAGTTGACAGACTCAGTCACTAACATTATTACTGAGTTGACAGACACAGTTACTAACATTACTACTGACCTGATAGACACAGTCACTAACATTATTACCGAGTTGATAGAAAGACTCAGTCACTAACATTATTACTGAGTTGACAGACACAGTCACTAACATTATTATTGAGTGGATAGACACAGTCACTAACATTACTACTGACCTGACAGACACATTCACTAACATTACTACTGACCTAATAGACACAGTCACTAACATTACTACTGACCTAATAGACACAGTCACTAACATTACGACTGACCTAATAGACACAGTCACTAACATTATTACCGAGTTGATAGAAAGACTCAGTCACTAACATTATTACTGAGTGGATAGACACAGTCACTAACATTATTATTGAGTGGATAGACACAGTCACTAACATTACTACTGACCTGACAGACACAGTCACTAACATTATTACTGACCTGATAGACACAGTCACTAACATTATAACTGAGTGGATAGATACAGTCACTAACATTATTACTGACCTGATAGACACAGTCACTAACATTATTACTGAGTGGATAGACACAGTCACTAACATTATTACTGAGTGGATAGACACAGTAACTAACATTATTACTGAGTGGATAGACACAGTAACTAACATTATTACTGAGTGGATAGACACAGTCACAAACATTATTACTGAGTTGATAGAAAGACACAGTCACTAACATTATTACTGACCTAATAGACACAGTCACTAACATTATTACTGAGTGGATAGACACAGTCACTAACATTATTACTGACCTGATAGACACAGTCACTAACATTATTACTGAGTTGATAGACACAGTCACTAACAATATTACTGAGTGGATAGACACTGTCACTAACATTATTACTGAGTTGAAAGAATCAGTCACTAACATTATTACTGAGTTGATAGACACAGTCACTAACATTATTACTGAGTGGATAGATACAGTCACTAACATTATTACTGAGTGGATAGATACAGTCACTAACATTATTACTGAGTTGATAGACACAGTCACTAACAATATTACTGAGTGGATAGAAAGACACAGTCACTAACATTATTACTGACCTAATAGACACAGTCACTAACATTACTACTGACCTAATAGACACAGTCACTAACATTACTACTGACCTGATAGACACAGTCACTAACATTATTACTGAGTGGATAGACACAGTAACTAACATTATTACTGAGTGGATAGACACAGTAACTAACATTATTACTGAGTGGATAGACACAGTCACAAACATTATTACTGAGTTGATAGAAAGACACAGTCACTAACATTATTACTGACCTAATAGACACAGTCACTAACATTACTACTGACCTAATAGACACAGTCACTAACATTACTACTGACCTGATAGACACAGTCACTAATATTACTACTGACCTGATAGAAAGACACAGTCACTAACATTATTACTGAGATGATAGATAGGTCAGTAGTAATGTTAGTGACTTTGTCTAATTGACACAGATCACTAACATTATTACTGAGATGATAGAAAGACACAGTCACTAACATTACTACTGACAAGATTGAATGACACAGTCACTAACATTATTACTTACCTAATAGACACAGTCACTAACATTATTACTGAGTGGATAGACACAGTCCCTAACATTATTACTGAGTGGATAGACACAGTCACTAACATTATTACTGAGTGGATAGACACAGTCACTAACATTACTACTGACCTAATAGAAAGACACAGTTACTAACATTACTACTGACCTAATAGACACAGTCACTAACATTATTACTGAGTGGATAGACACAGTCACTAACATTATTACTGACCTAATAGACACAGTCACTAACATTATTACTGAGATGATAGAAGACACAGTCACTAACATTATTACTGACCTGATAGAAAGACACAGTCACTAACATTATTACTGACTTAATAGACACAGTTACTAACATTATTACTGAGATGATAGAAAGACACAGTCACTAACATTATTACTGACTTAATAGACACAGTCACTAACATTATTACTGAGATGATAGAAAGACACAGTCACTAACATTATTACTGACCTGATAGAAAGACACAGTCACTAACATTATTTCTGACCTAATAGACACAGTCACTAACATTATTACCGAGTTGATAGAAATACTCAGTCACTAACATTATTACTGAGTTGACAGACACAGTCACTAACATTATTATTGAGTGGATAGACACAGTCACTAACATTATTACTGAGTGGATAGACACAGTCACTAACATTACTACTGACCTGACAGACACAGTCACTAACATTACTACTGACCTAATAGACACAGTCACTAACATTACTACTGACCTAATAGACACAGTCACTAACATTACTACTGACCTAATAGACACAGTCACTAACATTATTACTGAGTTGATAGACACAGTCACTAACATTATTACTGAGTGGATAGATACAGTCACTAACATTATTACTGAGTTGATAGACACAGTCACTAACAATATTACTGAGTGGATAGAAAGACACAGTCACTAACATTATTACTGACCTAATAGACACAGTCACTAACATTACTACTGACCTAATAGACACAGTCACTAACATTACTACTGACCTGATAGACACAGTCACTAACATTATTACTGAGTGGATAGACACAGTAACTAACATTATTACTGAGTGGATAGACACAGTAACTAACATTATTACTGAGTGGATAGACACAGTCACAAACATTATTACTGAGTTGATAGAAAGACACAGTCACTAACATTATTACTGACCTAATAGACACAGTCACTAACATTACTACTGACCTAATAGACACAGTCACTAACATTACTACTGACCTGATAGACACAGTCACTAATATTACTACTGACCTGATAGAAAGACACAGTCACTAACATTATTACTGAGATGATAGATAGGTCAGTAGTAATGTTAGTGACTTTGTCTAATTGACACAGTCACTAACATTATTACTGAGATGATAGAAAGACACAGTCACTAACATTACTACTGACAAGATTGAATGACACAGTCACTAACATTATTACTTACCTAATAGACACAGTCACTAACATTATTACTGAGTGGATAGACACAGTCCCTAACATTATTACTGAGTGGATAGACACAGTCACTAACATTATTACTGAGTGGATAGACACAGTCACTAACATTACTACTGACCTAATAGAAAGACACAGTTACTAACATTACTACTGACCTAATAGACACAGTCACTAACATTATTACTGAGTGGATAGACACAGTCACTAACATTATTACTGACCTAATAGACACAGTCACTAACATTATTACTGAGATGATAGAAAGACACAGTCACTAACATTATTACTGACCTGATAGAAAGACACAGTCACTAACATTATTACTGACTTAATAGACACAGTTACTAACATTATTACTGAGATGATAGAAAGACACAGTCACTAACATTATTACTGACTTAATAGACACAGTCACTAACATTATTACTGAGATGATAGAAAGACACAGTCACTAACATTATTACTGACCTGATAGAAAGACACAGTCACTAACATTATTTCTGACCTAATAGACACAGTCACTAACATTATTACCGAGTTGATAGAAATACTCAGTCACTAACATTATTACTGAGTTGACAGACACAGTCACTAACATTATTATTGAGTGGATAGACACAGTCACTAACATTATTACTGAGTGGATAGACACAGTCACTAACATTACTACTGACCTGACAGACACAGTCACTAACATTACTACTGACCTAATAGACACAGTCACTAACATTACTACTGACCTAATAGACACAGTCACTAACATTACTACTGACCTAATAGACACAGTCACTAACATTATTACTGAGTTGATAGACACAGTCACTAACATTATTATTGAGTGGATAGACACAGTCACTAACATTACTACTGACCTGACAGACACAGTCACTAACATTATTATTGAGTGGATAGACACAGTCACTAACATTACTACTGACCTGACAGACACAGTCACTAACATTATTACTGACCTGATAGAAAGACACAGTCACTAACATTACTGCTGACCTGATAGACACAGTCACTAATATTACTACTGACCTGATAGAAAGACACAGTCACTAACATTATTACTGAGATGATAGACACAGTCACTAACATTACTACTGAGATGATAGAAAGACACAATCACTAACATTATTACTGAGATGATAGACACAGTCACTAACATTATTACTGAGATGATAGAAAGACACAGTCACTAACATTACTACTGAGATGATAGAAAGACACAGTCACTAATATTACTACTGACCTGATAGAAAGACACAGTCACTAACATTATTACTGAGATGATAGAAAGACACAGTCACTAACATTACTACTGACAAGATTGAATGACACAGTCACTAACATTATTACTGAGATGATAGACACAGTCACTAACATTATTACTGAGATGATAGAAAGACACAGTCACTAACATTACTACTGACAAGATTGAATGACACAGTCACTAACATTATTACTGACCTAATAGACACAGTCACTAACATTATTACTGAGTGGATAGACACAGTCACTAACATTATTACTGACCTAATAGACACAGTTACTAACATTATTACTGAGATGATAGAAAGACTCAGTCACTAACATTATTACTGAGTTGACAGACTCAGTCACTAACATTATTACTGAGTTGACAGACACAGTTACTAACATTACTACTGACCTAATAGACACAGTCACTAACATTATTACTGAGTGGATAGACACAGTCACTAACATTACGACTGACCTAATAGACACAGTTACTAACATTATTACCGAGTTGATAGAAAGACTCAGTCACTAACATTATTACTGAGTGGATAGACACAGTCACTAACATTACTACTGACCTAATAGACACAGTCACTAACATTACGACTGAGTTGATAGACACAGTCACTAACATTATTATTGAGTGGATAGACACAGTCACTAACATTATTACTGACCTAATAGACATAGTCACTAACATTATTACTGACCTGATAGACACATTCACTAACATTACTACTGACCTGATAGACACAGTCACTAACATTACTACTGACCTAATAGACACAGTCACTAACATTACTACTGACCTAATAGACACAGTCACTAACATTATTACCGAGTTGATAGAAAGACTCAGTCACTAACATTATTACTGAGTGGATAGACACAGTCACTAACATTATTATTGAGTGGATAGACACAGTCACTAACATTACTACTGACCTAATAGACACAGTCACTAACATTACGACTGACCTAATAGACACAGTCACTAACATTATTACCGAGTTGATAGAAAGACTCAGTCACTAACATTATTACTGAGTGGATAGACACAGTCACTAACATTATTATTGAGTGGATAGACACAGTCACTAACATTACTACTGACCTGACAGACACAGTCACTAACATTATTATTGAGTGGATAGACACAGTCACTAACATTACTACTGACCTGATAGAAAGACACAGTCACTAACATTATTACTGAGTTGATATACACAGTCACTAACATTACTGCTGACCTGATAGACACAGTCACTAACATTATTACTGAGAGGATAGACACAGTCACTAACATTACTACTGACCTAATAGACACAGTCACTAACATTATTACAGAGTTGATAGACACAGTCACTAACATTATTACTGAGTTGATAGACACAGTCACTAACATTATTACAGAGTTGATAGACACAGTCACTAACATTATTACTGACCTGATAGACACAGTCACTAACATTACTACTGACCTGATAGACACAGTCACTAACATTATTACTGACCTGATAGACACAGTCACTAACATTATTACTGACCTGATAGACACAGTCACTAACATTATTACTTAGTGGATAGACACAGTCACTAACATTACTACTGACCTGATAGACACAGTCACTAACATTATTACTGACCTGATAGAAAGACACAGTCACTAACATTATTACTGAGTGGATAGACACAGTCACTAACATTATTACTGACCTGATAGACACAGTCACTAACATTATTACTGAGTGGATAGACACAGTCACTAACATTATTACTGACCTGATAGACACAGTCATTAACATTATTACTGAGCTGATAGACACAGTCACTAACATTATTACTGAGTGGATAGACACAGTCACTAACATTATTACTGACCTGATAGAAAGACACAGTCACTAACATTATTACTGAGTTGATAGACACAGTCACTAACATTTCTACTGACCTAATAGACACAGTCACTAACATTATTACTGAGTGGATAGGCACAGTCACTAATGTTATTACTGACCTGATAGACACTGTCACTTACATTACTACTGACCTAATAGACACAGTCACTAACATTACTACCTACCTAATAGACACAGTCAATAACATTATTACTGACCTGATAGACACAGTCACTAACATTATTACTGACCTGATAGACACAGTCAATAACATTATTACTGACCTGATAGACACAGTCACTAACATTATAACTGAGTGGATAGATACAGTCACTAACATTATTACTGACCTGATAGACACAGTCACTAACATTATTACTGAGTGGATAGACACAGTCACTAACATTATTACTGACCTGATAGACACAGTCACTAACATTATTACTGAGTGGATAGACACAGTCACTAACATTATTACTGACCTGATAGACACAGTCACTAACATTATTACTGAGTGGATAGACACAGTCACTAACATTATTACTGAGTGGATAGACACAGTCACTAACATTATTACTGAGTGGATAGACACAGTCACTAACATTATTACTGAGTGGATAGACACAGTCACTAACATTATTACTGAGTGGATAGACACAGTCACTAACATTATTACTGAGTGGATAGATACAGTCACAAACATTATTACTGAGTGGATAGACACAGTCACTAACATTATTACTGACCTAATAGACACAGTCACTAACATTATTACTGAGTGGATAGATACAGTCACTAACATTATTACTGAGTTGATAGACACAGTCACTAACATTATTACTGAGTGGATAGATACAGTCACTAACATTATTACTGAGTGGATAGATACAGTCACTAACATTATTACTGAGTTGATAGACACAGTCACTAACAATATTACTGAGTGGATAGAAAGACACTGTCACTAACATTATTACTGAGTTGAAAGAATCAGTCACTAACATTATTACTGAGTTGATAGACACAGTCACTAACATTATTACTGAGTGGATAGACACAGTAACTAACATTATTACTGAGTGGATAGACACAGTAACTAACATTATTACTGAGTGGATAGACACAGTCACAAACATTATTACTGAGTTGATAGAAAGACACAGTCACTAACATTATTACTGACCTAATAGACACAGTCACTAACATTACTACTGACCTAATAGACACAGTCACTAACATTACTACTGACCTGATAGACACAGTCACTAATATTACTACTGACCTGATAGAAAGACACAGTCACTAACATTATTACTGAGATGATAGATAGGTCAGTAGTAATGTTAGTGACTTTGTCTAATTGACACAGTCACTAACATTATTACTGAGATGATAGAAAGACACAGTCACTAACATTACTACTGACAAGATTGAATGACACAGTCACTAACATTATTACTTACCTAATAGACACAGTCACTAACATTATTACTGAGTGGATAGACACAGTCCCTAACATTATTACTGAGTGGATAGACACAGTCACTAACATTACTACTGACCTAATAGAAAGACACAGTTACTAACATTACTACTGACCTAATAGACACAGTCACTAACATTATTACTGAGTGGATAGACACAGTCACTAACATTATTACTGACCTAATAGACACAGTCACTAACATTATTACTGAGATGATAGAAAGACACAGTCACTAACATTATTACTGACCTGATAGAAAGACACAGTCACTAACATTATTACTGACTTAATAGACACAGTTACTAACATTATTACTGAGATGATAGAAAGACACAGTCACTAACATTATTACTGACTTAATAGACACATTCACTAACATTATTACTGAGATGATAGAAAGACACAGTCACTAACATTATTACTGACCTGATAGAAAGACACAGTCACTAACATTATTTCTGACCTAATAGACACAGTCACTAACATTATTACTGAGTTGATAGAAATACTCAGTCACTAACATTATTACTGAGTTGACAGACACAGTCACTAACATTATTATTGAGTGGATAGACACAGTCACTAACATTATTACTGAGTGGATAGACACAGTCACTAACATTACTACTGACCTGACAGACACAGTCACTAACATTACTACTGACCTAATAGACACAGTCACTAACATTACTACTGACCTAATAGACACAGTCACTAACATTACTACTGACCTAATAGACACAGTCACTAACATTATTACTGAGTTGATAGACACAGTCACTAACATTATTATTGAGTGGATAGACACAGTCACTAACATTACTACTGACCTGACAGACACAGTCACTAACATTATTACTGACCTGATAGAAAGACACAGTCACTAACATTACTGCTGACCTGATAGACACAGTCACTAATATTACTACTGACCTGATAGAAAGACACAGTCACTAACATTATTACTGAGATGATAGACACAGTCACTAACATTACTACTGAGATGATAGAAAGACACAGTCACTAACATTATTACTGAGATGATAGACACAGTCACTAACATTATTACTGAGATGATAGAAAGACACAGTCACTAACATTATTACTGAGATGATAGAAAGACACAGTCACTAACATTATTACTGACCTGATAGAAAGACACAGTCACTAACATTATTACTGAGATGATAGACACAGTCACTAACATTATTACTGAGATGATAGAAAGACACAGTCACTAACATTATTACTGAGATGATAGACACAGTCACTAACATTATTACTGACCTGATAGAAAGACACAGTCACTAACATTATTACTGAGATGATAGAAAGACACAGTCACTAACATTATTACTGACCTGATAGAAAGACACAGTCACTAACTTTATTACTGACCTGATAGAAAGACACTGTCACTAACATTATTACTGAGTGGATAGACACAGTCACTAACATTATTACTGAGTGGATAGACACAGTCACTAACATTATTACTGACCTGATAGACACAGTCACTAACATTATTACTGACCTGATAGACACAGTCACTAACATTATTACTGACCTGATAGACACAGTCACTAACATTATTACTGAGTGGATAGACACAGTCACTAACATTATTACTGAGTGGATAGACACAGTCACTAACATTATTACTGAGTGGATAGACACAGTCACTAACATTATTACTGACCTGGATAGACACAGTCACTAACATTATTACTGAGTGGATAGACACAGTCACTAACATTATTACTGACCTAATAGACACAGTCACTAACATTATTACTGAGTGGATAGACACAGTCACTAACATTATTACTGAGTGGATAGACACAGTCACTAACATTATTACTGACCTGATAGAAAGACACAGTCACTAACATTATTACTGACCTGATAGAAAGACACAGTCACTAACTTTATTACTGACCTGATAGAAAGACACTGTCACTAACATTATTACTGACCTAATAGACACAGTCACTAACATTATTACTGAGTGGATAGATACAGTCACTAACATTATAACTGAGTGGATAGATACAGTCACTAACATTATTACTGACCTGATAGAAAGACACAGTCACTAACTTTATTACTGACCTGATAGAAAGACACTGTCACTAACATTATTACTGAGTGGATAGACACAGTCACTAACATTATTACTGAGTGGATAGACACAGTCACTAACATTATTACTGACCTGATAGACACAGTCACTAACATTATTACTGAGTTGATAGACACAGTCACTAACATTATTACTGAGTTGATAGACACAGTCACTAACATTACTACTGACCTAATAGACACAGTCACTAACATTATAACTGAGTGGATAGATACAGTCACTAACATTATTACTGACCTGATAGAAAGACACAGTCACTAACATTATTACTGACCTGATAGAAAGACACAGTCACTAACATTATTACTGAGTGGATAGACACAGTCACTAACATTATTACTGAGTTGATAGACACAGTCACTAACATTATTACTGAGTGGATAGATACAGTCACTAACATTATTACTGACCTGATAGAAAGACACAGTCACTAACTTTATTACTGACCTGATAGAAAGACACAGTCACTAACATTATTACTGAGTGGATAGACACAGTCACTAACATTATTACTGAGTTGATAGACACAGTCACTAACATTATTACTGAGTGGATAGATACAGTCACTAACATTATTACTGACCTGATAGAAAGACACAGTCACTAACTTTATTACTGACCTGATAGAAAGACACAGTCACTAACATTATTACTGAGTTGATAGACACAGTCACTAACATTACGACTGACCTAATAGACACAGTCACTAACATTATTACTGAGTTGATAGACACAGTCACTAACATTATTACTGACCTAATAGACACAGTCACTAACATTATTACTGAGTGGATAGACACAGTCACTAACATTATTACTGAGTGGATAGGCACAGTCACTAACATCATTACTGACCTGATAGACACAGTCAATAACATTATTACTGACCTGATAGACACCGTCACTTACATTACTACTGACCTAATAGACACAATCACTAACATTACTACCTGCCTAATAGACACAGTCACTAACATTACTACTGACCTAATAGACACAGTCACTAACATTATTACTGGGTGGATAGACACAGTCAATAACATTATTACTGACATAATAGAAAGACAGTCACTAACATTATTACTGACCTAATAGAAAGACACAGTCACTAACATTATTACTGAGTGGATAGACACAGTCAATAACATTATTACTGACCTGATAGACACCGTCACTTACATTACTACTGACCTAATAGACACAGTCACTAACATTACTACCTGCCTAATAGACACAGTCACTAACATTACTACTGACCTAATAGACACAGTCACTAACATTATTACTGGGTGGATAGACACAGTCACTAACATTACTACTGACCTGATAGACACAGTCACTAACAGTATTACTGACCTGATAGAAAGACACAGTCACTAACATTATTACTGAGTGGATAGACACAGTCACTAACACTATTACTGACCTGATAGACACAGTCACTAACATTACTACTGACCTGATAGACACAGTCACTAACATTATTACTGACCTGATAGAAAGACACAGTAACTAACATTATTACTGAGTGGATAGACACAGTCACTAACATTATTACTGAGTGGATAGACACAGTCACTAACATTATTACTGAGTTGATAGACAGTCACTAACATTATTACTGAGTGGATAGATACAGTCACTAACATTATTACTGACCTGATAGAAAGACACAGTCACTAACATTATTACTGAGTGGATAGATACAGTCACTAACATTATTACTGAGTGGATAGACACAGTCACTAACATTATTACTGACCTGATAGAAAGACACAGTCACTAACTTTATTACTGACCTGATAGAAAGACAGTCACTAACATTATTACTGACCTAATAGACACAGTCACTAACATTATAACTGAGTGGATAGATACAGTCACTAACATTATTACTGACCTGATAGAAAGACACAGTCACTAACATTATTACTGAGTGGATAGACACAGTCACTAACATTATTACTGAGTGGATAGACACAGTCACTAACATTATTACTGAGTTGATAGACAGTCACTAACATTATTACTGAGTGGATAGATACAGTCACTAACATTATTACTGACCTGATAGAAAGACACAGTCACTAACTTTATTACTGACCTGATAGAAAGACACAGTCACTAACATTATTACTGAGTGGATAGACACAGTCACTAACATTATTACTGAGTTGATAGACACAGTCACTAACATTATTACTGAGTTGATAGACACAGTCACTAACATTACTACTGACCTAATAGACACAGTCACTAACATTATAACTGAGTGGATAGATACAGTCACTAACATTATTACTGACCTGATAGAAAGACACAGTCACTAACTTTATTACTGACCTGATAGAAAGACACTGTCACTAACATTATTACTGAGTGGATAGACACAGTCACTAACATTATTACTGAGTTGATAGACAGTCACTAACATTATTACTGAGTGGATAGATACAGTCACTAACATTATTACTGACCTGATAGAAAGACACAGTCACTAACTTTATTACTGACCTGATAGAAAGACACAGTCACTAACATTATTACTGAGTGGATAGACACAGTCACTAACATTATTACTGAGTGGATAGACACAGTCACTAACATTATTACTGAGTGGATAGACACAGTCACTAACATTATTACTGACCTGATAGACACAGTCACTAACATTATTACTGAGTGGATAGACACAGTCACTAACATTATTACTGAGTGGATAGACACAGTCACTAACATTATTACTGAGTGGATAGACACAGTCACTAACATTATTACTGAGTGGATAGACACAGTCACTAACATTATTACTGAGTGGATAGACACAGTCACTAACATTATTACTGAGTGGATAGACACAGTCACTAACATTATTACTGAGTGGATAGATACAGTCACAAACATTATTACTGAGTGGATAGACACAGTCACTAACATTATTACTGACCTAATAGACACAGTCACTAACATTATTACTGAGTGGATAGATACAGTCACTAACATTATTACTGAGTGGATAGACACAGTCACTAACATTATTACTGACCTGATAGAAAGACACAGTCACTAACTTTATTACTGACCTGATAGAAAGACACAGTCACTAACTTTATTACTGACCTGATAGAAAGACACTGTCACTAACATTATTACTGACCTAATAGACACAGTCACTAACATTATTACTGAGTGGATAGATACAGTCACTAACATTATAACTGAGTGGATAGATACAGTCACTAACATTATTACTGACCTGATAGAAAGACACAGTCACTAACTTTATTACTGACCTGATAGAAAGACACTGTCACTAACATTATTACTGAGTGGATAGACACAGTCACTAACATTATTACTGAGTTGATAGACAGTCACTAACATTATTACTGAGTGGATAGATACAGTCACTAACATTATTACTGAGTTGATAGACACAGTCACTAACATTATTACTGAGTTGATAGACACAGTCACTAACATTTCTACTGACCTAATAGACACAGTCACTAACATTATAACTGAGTGGATAGATACAGTCACTAACATTATTACTGACCTGATAGAAAGACACAGTCACTAACTTTATTACTGACCTGATAGAAAGACACTGTCACTAACATTATTACTGAGTGGATAGACACAGTCACTAACATTATTACTGAGTTGATAGACAGTCACTAACATTATTACTGAGTGGATAGATACAGTCACTAACATTATTACTGACCTGATAGAAAGACACAGTCACTAACTTTATTACTGACCTGATAGAAAGACACAGTCACTAACATTATTACTGAGTGGATAGACACAGTCACTAACATTATTACTGAGTTGATAGACAGTCACTAACATTATTACTGAGTGGATAGATACAGTCACTAACATTATTACTGACCTGATAGAAAGACACAGTCACTAACTTTATTACTGACCTGATAGAAAGACACAGTCACTAACATTATTACTGAGTTGATAGACACAGTCACTAACATTACGACTGACCTAATAGACACAGTCACTAACATTATTACTGAGTTGATAGACACAGTCACTAACATTAAGACTGACCTAATAGACACAGTCACTAACATTATTACTGAGTGGATAGACACAGTCACTAACATTATTACTGAGTGGATAGGCACAGTCACTAACATCATTACTGACCTGATAGACAGTCAATAACATTATTACTGACCTGATAGACACCGTCACTTACATTACTACTGACCTAATAGACACAATCACTAACATTACTACCTGCCTAATAGACACAGTCACTAACATTACTACTGACCTAATAGACACAGTCACTAACATTATTACTGGGTGGATAGACACAGTCAATAACATTATTACTGACATAATAGAAAGACAGTCACTAACATTATTACTGACCTAATAGAAAGACACAGTCACTAACATTATTACTGAGTGGATAGACACAGTCAATAACATTATTACTGACCTGATAGACACCGTCACTTACATTACTACTGACCTAATAGACACAGTCACTAACATTACTACCTGCCTAATAGACACAGTCACTAACATTACTACTGACCTAATAGACACAGTCACTAACATTATTACTGGGTGGATAGACACAGTCACTAACATTACTACTGACCTGATAGACACAGTCACTAACAGTATTACTGACCTGATAGAAAGACACAGTCACTAACATTATTACTGAGTGGATAGACACAGTCACTAACACTATTACTGACCTGATAGACACAGTTACTAACATTACTACTGACCTGATAGACACAGTCACTAACATTATTACTGACCTGATAGAAAGACACAGTAACTAACATTATTACTGAGTGGATAGACACAGTCACTAACATTATTACTGAGTGGATAGACACAGTCACTAACATTATTACTGAGTTGATAGACAGTCACTAACATTATTACTGAGTGGATAGATACAGTCACTAACATTATTACTGACCTGATAGAAAGACACAGTCACTAACATTATTACTGAGTGGATAGACACAGTCACTAACATTATTACTGAGTTGATAGACACAGTCACTAACATTATTACTGAGTTGATAGACACAGTCACTAACATTATTAGTGAGTTGATGAACACAGTCACTAACATTTCTACTGACCTAATAGACACAGTCACTAACATTACTACCTGCCTAATAGACACAGTCACTAACATTACTACTGACCTAATAGACACAGTCACTAACATTATTACTGACCTAATAGACACAGTCACTAACATTATTACTGACCTGATAGAAAGACACAGTCACTAACATTATTACTGAGTGGATAGACACAGTCACTAACATTATTACTGACCTGATAGACACAGTAACTAACATTATTACTGAGTGGATAGACACAGTCACTAACATTATTACTGACCTGATAGACACAGTCATTAACATTATTACTGAGCTGATAGACACAGTCACTAACATTATTACTGAGTGGATAGATACAGTCACTAACATTACTACTGACCTAATAGACACAGTCACTAACATTATTACTGAGTGGATAGATACAGTCACTAACATTATTACTGAGTGGATAGACACAGTCACTAACATTATTACTGACCTGATAGAAAGACACAGTCACTAACTTTATTACTGACCTGATAGAAAGACACAGTCACTAACTTTATTACTGACCTGATAGAAAGACACTGTCACTAACATTATTACTGACCTAATAGACACAGTCACTAACATTATTACTGAGTGGATAGATACAGTCACTAACATTATAACTGAGTGGATAGATACAGTCACTAACATTATTACTGACCTGATAGAAAGACACAGTCACTAACTTTATTACTGACCTGATAGAAAGACACTGTCACTAACATTATTACTGAGTGGATAGACACAGTCACTAACATTATTACTGAGTTGATAGACAGTCACTAACATTATTACTGAGTGGATAGATACAGTCACTAACATTATTACTGAGTTGATAGACACAGTCACTAACATTATTACTGAGTTGATAGACACAGTCACTAACATTACTACTGACCTAATAGACACAGTCACTAACATTATAACTGAGTGGATAGATACAGTCACTAACATTATTACTGACCTGATAGAAAGACACAGTCACTAACTTTATTACTGACCTGATAGAAAGACACTGTCACTAACATTATTACTGAGTGGATAGACACAGTCACTAACATTATTACTGAGTTGATAGACAGTCACTAACATTATTACTGAGTGGATAGATACAGTCACTAACATTATTACTGACCTGATAGAAAGACACAGTCACTAACTTTATTACTGACCTGATAGAAAGACACAGTCACTAACATTATTACTGAGTGGATAGACACAGTCACTAACATTATTACTGAGTTGATAGACAGTCACTAACATTATTACTGAGTGGATAGATACAGTCACTAACATTATTACTGACCTGATAGAAAGACACAGTCACTAACTTTATTACTGACCTGATAGAAAGACACAGTCACTAACATTATTACTGAGTTGATAGACACAGTCACTAACATTACGACTGACCTAATAGACACAGTCACTAACATTATTACTGAGTTGATAGACACAGTCACTAACATTACGACTGACCTAATAGACACAGTCACTAACATTATTACTGAGTGGATAGACACAGTCACTAACATTATTACTGAGTGGATAGGCACAGTCACTAACATCATTACTGACCTGATAGACAGTCAATAACATTATTACTGACCTGATAGACACCGTCACTTACATTACTACTGGCCTAATAGACACAATCACTAACATTACTACCTGCCTAATAGACACAGTCACTAACATTACTACTGACCTAATAGACACAGTCACTAACATTATTACTGGGTGGATAGACACAGTCAATAACATTATTACTGACATAATAGAAAGACAGTCACTAACATTATTACTGACCTAATAGAAAGACACAGTCACTAACATTATTACTGAGTGGATAGACACAGTCAATAACATTATTACTGACCTGATAGACACCGTCACTTACATTACTACTGACCTAATAGACACAGTCACTAACATTACTACCTGCCTAATAGACACAGTCACTAACATTACTACTGACCTAATAGACACAGTCACTAACATTATTACTGGGTGGATAGACACAGTCACTAACATTACTACTGACCTGATAGACACAGTCACTAACAGTATTACTGACCTGATAGAAAGACACAGTCACTAACATTATTACTGAGTGGATAGACACAGTCACTAACACTATTACTGACCTGATAGACACAGTCACTAACATTACTACTGAGCTGATAGACACAGTCACTAACATTATTACTGACCTGATAGAAAGACACAGTAACTAACATTATTACTGAGTGGATAGACACAGTCACTAACATTATTACTGAGTGGATAGACACAGTCACTAACATTATTACTGAGTTGATAGACAGTCACTAACATTATTACTGAGTGGATAGATACAGTCACTAACATTATTACTGACCTGATAGAAAGACACAGTCACTAACATTATTACTGAGTGGATAGACACAGTCACTAACATTATTACTGAGTTGATAGACACAGTCACTAACATTATTACTGAGTTGATAGACACAGTCACTAACATTATTAGTGAGTTGATGAACACAGTCACTAACATTTCTACTGACCTAATAGACACAGTCACTAACATTACTACCTGCCTAATAGACACAGTCACTAACATTACTACTGACCTAATAGACACAGTCACTAACATTATTACTGACCTAATAGACACAGTCACTAACATTATTACTGACCTGATAGAAAGACACAGTCACTAACATTATTACTGAGTGGATAGACACAGTCACTAACATTATTACTGAACTGATAGACACAGTAACTAACATTATTACTGAGTGGATAGACACAGTCACTAACATTATTACTGACCTGATAGACACAGTCATTAACATTATTACTGAGCTGATAGACACAGTCACTAACATTATTACTGAGTGGATAGATACAGTCACTAACATTACTACTGACCTAATAGACACAGTCATTAACATTATTACTGAGTGGATAGACACAGTCACTAACATTATTACTGAGTGGATAGATACAGTCTGTAACATTATTACTTAGTGGATAGACACAGTTACTTACATTACTATTGACCTGATAGAAAGACACAGTCACTAACATTATTACTGAGTTGAAAGACACAGTCACTAACATTATTACTGAGTTGATGAACACAGTCACAAACATTATTACTGAGTGGATAGATCCAGTCTGTAACATTATTACTTAGTGGATAGACACAGTTACTTACATTACTATTGACCTGATAGACACAGTCACTAACATTATTACTGAGTGGATAGGCACAGTCACTAATGTTATTACTGACCTGATAGACACCGTCACTTACATTACTACTGACCTAATAGACAAAGTCACTAACATTACTACCTACCTAATAGACACAGTCAATAACATTATTACTGACCTGATAGACACAGTCACTAACATTATTACTGACCTGATAGACACAGTCAATAACATTATTACTGACCTGATAGACACAGTCACTAACATTATAACTGAGTGGATAGATACAGTCACTAACATTATTACGGACCTGATAGACACAGTCACTAACATTTTTACTGACCTGATAGACACAGTCACTAACATTATTACTGAGTGGATAGACACAGTCACTAACATTATTACTGAGTTGATAGACACAGTCACTAACATTATTACTGAGTGGATAGACACAGTCACTAACATTATTACTGAGTGGATAGACACAGTCACTAACATTATTACTGAGTGGATAGACACAGTCACTAACATTTCTACTGACCTAATAGACACAGTCACTAACATTATTACTGAGTGGATAGGCACAGTCACTAATGTTATTACTGACCTGATAGACACCGTCACTTACATTACTACTGACCTAATAGACAAAGTCACTAACATTACTACCTACCTAATAGACACAGTCAATAACATTATTACTGACCTGATAGACACAGTCACTAACATTATTACTGACCTGATAGACACAGTCAATAACATTATTACTGACCTGATAGACACAGTCACTAACATTATAACTGAGTGGATAGATACAGTCACTAACATTATTACTGACCTGATAGACACAGTCACTAACATTTTTACTGACCTGATAGACACAGTCACTAACATTATTACTGAGTGGATAGACACAGTCACTAACATTATTACTGAGTTGATAGACACAGTCACTAACATTATTACTGAGTGGATAGACACAGTCACTAACATTATTACTGAGTGGATAGACACAGTCACTAACATTATTACTGAGTGGATAGACACAGTCACTAACATTATTACTGAGTGGATAGACACAGTCACTAACATTATTACTGACCTGATAGACACAGTCACTAACATTATTACTGACCTGATAGACACAGTCAATAACATTATTACTGACCTGATAGACACAGTCACTAACATTATAACTGAGTGGATAGATACAGTCACTAACATTATTACTGACCTGATAGACACAGTCACTAACATTATTACTGAGTGGATAGACACAGTCACTAACATTATTACTGAGTGGATAGGCACAGTCACTAATGTTATTACTGACCTGATAGACACCGTCACTTACATTACTACTGACCTAATAGACACAGTCACTAACATTACTACCTATCTAATAGACACAGTCAATAACATTATTACTGACCTGATAGAAAGACACAGTCACTAACATTTCTACTGACCTAATAGACACAGTCACTAACATTATTACTGACCTGATAGAAAGACACAGTCACTAACATTATTACTGACCTGATAGACACAGTCACTAACATTACTACTGACCTGATAGAAAGACACAGTCACTAACATTATTACTGAGTTGATAGTCATAGTCACTAACATTATTACTGGGTGGATAGACACAGTCAATAACATTATTACTGACCTGAAAGACAAAGTCACTAACATTATTACTGAGTTGATAGAAAGACACAGTCACAAACATTATTACTGATTGGATAGACACAGTCACTAACATTATTACTGAGTTGATAGTCATAGTCACTAACATTATTACTGGGTGGATAGACACAGTCAATAACATTATTACTGACCTGATAGAAAGACACAGTCACTAACATTATTACTGACCTGATAGAAAGACACAGTCACTAACATTATTACTGACCTAATAGACACAGTCACTAACATTATTACTGACCTGATAGAAAGACACAGTCACCAACATTATTACTGACCTTATAGAAAGACACAGTCACTAACATTATTACTGAGTGGATAGACACAGTCACTAATATTATTACTGAGTTTATAGACACAGTCACTAACATTATTACTGACCTAATAGACACAGTTACTAACATTACTACTGACCTGATAGACACAGTCACCAACATTATTACTGAGTGTATAGACACAGTCACTAATATTATTACTGAGTTTATAGACACAGTCACTAACATTATTACTGACCTAATAGACACAGTTACTAACATTACTACTGACCTGATAGACACAGTCACTAACATTACTACTGAGTGGATAGACACAGTCACTAACATTATCACTGACCTGATAGACACAGTCACTAACATTATTACTGAGTTGATAGACACAGTCACTAACATTATTACTGACCTGATAGACACAGTCACAAACATTATTACTGACCTAATAGACACAGACACTAACATTACTTCTGACCTAATAGACACAGTCACTAACATTATTACTGACCTAATAGACACAGTCACTAACATTACTACTGAGTTGATAGACACAGTCACTAACATTACTACTGAGTTGATAGACACAGTCACTAATATTATTACTGACCTAATAGACATAGTCACTAACATTATTACTGACCTGATAGAAAGACACAGTCACTAACATTATTACTGAGTGGATAGACCCAGTCACTAATATTATTACTGAGTTGATAGACACAGTCATTAACATTATTACTGAGTGGATAGACCCAGTCACTAATATTATTACTGAGTTGATAGACTCAGTCACTAACATTACTACTGAGTTGATAGACTCAGTCACTAACATTATTATTGAGTGGATAGACACAGTCACTAACATTATTACTGACCTAATAGACTCAGTCACTAACATTATTACTGAGTGGATAGGCACAGTCACTAATGTTATTACTGACCTGATAGACTCCGTCACTTACATTACTACTGACCTAATAGACACAGTCACTAACATTACTACCTACCTAATAGACACAGTCAATAACATTATTACTGACCTGATAGACACAGTCACTAACATTACTACTGACCTGATAGAAAGACACAGTTACTAACATTACTACTGAGTTGATATACACAGTCACTAACATTATTACTGACCTAATAGACATAGTCACTAACATTACTACTGACCTGATAGAAACACACAGTCACTAACATTACTACTGACCTGATAGAAAGACAGTCACTAACATTATTACTGACTAACATTACTACTGACCTGATAGACACAGTCACTAACATTACTACTGACCTGATAGAAAGACACAGTCACTAACATTACTACTGACTAACATTACTACTGACCTGATAGACACAGTCACTAACATTATTACTGAGAGGATAGATACAGTCACTAGCAATACTACTGACCTGATAGAAAGACACAGTCACTAACATTATTACTGAGTTGATAGACACAGTCACTAACATTATTACTGAGTGGATAGACACAGTCACTAACATTACTACTGAGTGGATAGACAGTCACTAACATTATTACTGAGTTGATAGACACAGTCACTAACATTATTACAGAGTTGATAGACACAGTCACTAACATTACTACTGAGTGGATAGACACAGTCACTAACATTATTACTGACCTAATAGACACAGTCACTAACATTATCACTGACCTGATACACACAGTCACTAACATTATTACTGAGTTGATAGACACAGTCACTAACATTATCACTGACCTGATACACACAGTCAATAACATTATTACTGACCTGATAGACACAGTCACTAACATTACTACTGAGTGGATAGACACAGACACTAACATTATTACTGACCTAATAGACACAGTCACTAACATTATCACTGACCTGATACACACAGTCACTAACAATATTACTGAGTGGATAGACACAGTCACTAACATTATTATTGAGTGGATAGACACAGTCACTAACATTATTACTGACCTAATAGACACAGTCACTAACATTATTACTGACCTAATAGACACAGTCACTAACATTATTACTGAGTTGATAGACACAGACACTAACATTACTTCTGACCTAATAGACACAGTCACTAACATTACTACTGAGTTGATAGACACAGTCACTAACATTATTACTGAGTGGATAGACACAGTCACTAACATTATTACTGACCTAATAGACACAGTTACTAACATTATTACTGACCTGATAGACACAGTCACTAACATTACTACTGAGTGGATAGACACAGTCACTAACATTATTACTGAGTTGATAGACACAGTCACTAACATTATTACTGACCTAATAGACACAGTTACTAACATTATTACTGACCTGATAGACACAGTCACTAACATTACTACTGAGTGGATAGACACAGTCACTAACATTATTACTGACCTAATAGACACAGTCACTAACATTATCACTGACCTGATACACACAGTCACTAACATTATTACTGAGTTGATAGACACAGTCACTAACATTATTATTGAGTGGATAGACACAGTCACTAACATTATTACTGAGTGGATAGACACAGTCACTAACATTATTACTGACCTAATAGACACAGTCACTAACATTATTACTGAGTTGATAGACACAGACACTAACATTACTTCTGACCTAATAGACATAGTCACTAACATTATTACTGACCTAATAGACACAGTCACTAACATTATCACTGACCTGATACACACAGTCACTAACATTATTACTGAGTTGATAGACACAGTCACTAACATTATCACTGACCTGATACACACAGTCACTAACATTATTACTGAGTTGATAAAGTCAAAGTCACCATTATTAGTCAGTTGTACAACCAAATGCCTTCAACCGAAATGTGTCTTCCGCTTTTAACCCAACCCCTCTGAATCAGAGAGGTGCGGGGGGCTGCCTTAATCGACATCCACGTCTTCGGCGCCCGGGGAACAGTGGGTTAACTGCCTTGTTCAGGGCAGAACGACAGATTTTTCCTTGTCAACTTGGGATTGAGACTTGCAACCCTCCGGTTACAAGTCCGACACTCTAACCACTAGGCTACCTGACACAGTCACTAACATTATTACTGACCTAATAGACACAGTCACTAACATTATTACTGAGTTGATAGACACAGACACTAACATTACTTCTGACCTAATAGACATAGTCACTAACATTATTACTGACCTGATAGAAAGACACAGTCACTAACATTATTACTGACCTAATAGACACAGTCACTAACATTACTCCTGAGTTGATAGACACAGTCACTAAATTTACTACTGAGTTGATAGACACAGTCACTAATATTATTACTGACCTAATAGACATAGTCACTAACATTATTACTGACCTGATAGAAAGACCCAGTCACTAATATTATTACTGAGTTGAAAGACACAGTCACTAACATTATTACTGACCTAATAGACACAGTATTGACACAGTCACTAACTTTATTACTGAGATGATATGCACAGTCACTAACATTATTATTGAGATGATATGCACAGTCACTAACATTATTACTGGGAGGATAGACACAGTCACTAACATTATTACTGACCTAATAGACACAGTCACTAACATTACTACTGAGTTGATAGAAAGACACAGTTACTAACGTTATTACTGAGTGGATAGACACAGTCACTAACATTATTACTGAGTGGATAGATAGACACAGTCACTAACGTTATTACTGAGTGGATAGACACAGTCACATATTATTATTACTGAGTTGATAGACACAGTCACTAACATTACTACTGAGTTGATAGATAGACACAGTCACTAACGTTATTACTGAGTGGATAGACACAGTCACATATTATTATTACTGAGTTGATAGACACAGTCACTAACATTATTACTGAGTGGATAGATAGACACAGTCACTAACGTTATTACTGAGTGGATAGACACAGTCACATATTATTATTACTGAGTTGATAGACACAGTCACTAACATTATTACTGAGTGGATAGACACAGTCACTAACGTTATTACTGAGTGGATAGACACAGTCACATATTATTATTACTGAGTGGATAGACACAGTCACTAACATTATTACTGAGTGGATAGACACAGTCACTAACGTTATTACTGAGTGGATAGACACAGTCACATATTATTATTACTGAGTTGATAGACACAGTCACTAACATTATTACTGAGTGGATAGACACAGTCACTAACGTTATTACTGAGTGGATAGAAAGACACAGTCACTAACATTATTACTGACCTGATAGAAAGACACAGTTACTAACATTACTACTGACCTAACAGACACAGTCACTAACATTATTACTGACCTAAAAGACACAGTCACTAACATTATTACTGACCTGATAGAAAGACACAGTCACTAACATTATTACTGGGAGGATAGACACAGTCACTAACATTACTACTGACCTAATAGACACAGTCACTAACATTATTACTGACCTAATAGACACAGTCACTACCATTATTACTGACCTGATAGAAAGACACAGTCACAAACATTATTACTGGGAGGATAGACACAGTCACTAACATTATTACAGAGAGGATAGATACAGTCATTAACATTACTACTGACCTGATAGAAAGACACAGTCACTAACATTATTACTGAGTTGATAGACACAGTCACTAACATTATTACAGAGTTGATAGACACAGTCACTAACGTTATTACTGAGTGGATAGACACAGTCACATATTATTATTACTGAGTTGATAGACACAGTCACTAACATTATTACAGAGTTGATAGACACAGTCACTAACATTATTACTGAGTGGATAGACACAGTCACTAACATTATTACTGAGTTGAAAGAATCAGTCACTAACATTATTACTGAGTTGATAGACACAGTCACTAACATTATTACTGAGTGGATAGACACAGTAACTAACATTATTACTGACCTGATAGACACAGTCACTAACATTACTACTGAGTGGATAGACACAGTCACTAACATTATTACTGACCTAATAGACACAGTCACTAACATTATCACTGACCTGATACACACAGTCACTAACATTATTACTGAGTTGATAGACACAGTCACTAACATTATTATTGAGTGGATAGACACAGTCACTAACATTATTACTGAGTGGATAGACACAGTCACTAACATTATTATTGAGTGGATAGACACAGTCACTAACATTATTACTGACCTAATAGACACAGTCACTAACATTATTACTGACCTAATATACACAGTCACTAACATTATTACTGAGTTGATAGACACAGTCACTAACATTATTACTGAGTGGATAGACACAGTCACTAACATTATTACTGACCTAATAGACACAGTTACTAACATTATTACTGACCTGATAGACACAGTCACTAACATTACTACTGAGTGGATAGACACAGTCACTAACATTATTACTGAGTTGATAGACACAGTCACTAACATTATTACTGACCTAATAGACACAGTTACTAACATTATTACTGACCTGATAGACACAGTCACTAACATTACTACTGAGTGGATAGACACAGTCACTAACATTATTACTGACCTAATAGACACAGTCACTAACATTATTACTGACCTAATAGACACAGTCACTAACATTATTACTGAGTTGATAGACACAGTCACTAACATTATTACTGAGTGGATAGACACAGTCACTAACATTATTACTGACCTAATAGACACAGTTACTAACATTATTACTGAGTGGATAGACACAGTCACTAATATTATTATTGAGTGGATAGACACAGTCACTAACATTATTATTGAGTGGATAGACACAGTCACTAACATTATTATTGAGTGGATAGACACAGTCACTAACATTATTACTGACCTAATAGACACAGTCACTAACAATATTACTGAGTGGATAGACACAGTCACTAACATTATTATTGAGTGGATAGACACAGTCACTAACATTATTACTGACCTAATAGACACAGTCACTAACATTATTACTGACCTAATAGACACAGTCACTAACATTATTACTGAGTTGATAGACACAGTCACTAACATTATTACTGAGTGGATAGACACAGTCACTAACATTATTACTGACCTAATAGACACAGTTACTAACATTATTACTGACCTGATAGACACAGTCACTAACATTACTACTGAGTGGATAGACACAGTCACTAACATTATTACTGAGTTGATAGACACAGTCACTAACATTATTACTGACCTAATAGACACAGTTACTAACATTATTACTGACCTGATAGACACAGTCACTAACATTACTACTGAGTGGATAGACACAGTCACTAACATTATTACTGACCTAATAGACACAGTCACTAACATTATCACTGACCTGATACACACAGTCACTAACATTATTACTGAGTTGATAGACACAGTCACTAACATTATTATTGAGTGGATAGACACAGTCACTAACATTATTACTGAGTGGATAGACACAGTCACTAACATTATTACTGACCTAATAGACACAGTCACTAACATTATTACTGAGTTGATAGACACAGACACTAACATTACTTCTGACCTAATAGACATAGTCACTAACATTATCACTGACCTGATACACACAGTCACTAACATTATTACTGAGTTGATAGACACAGTCACTAACATTATCACTGACCTGATACACACAGTCACTAACATTATTACTGAGTTGATAAAGTCAAAGTCACCATTATTAGTCAGTTGTACAACCAAATGCCTTCAACCGAAATGTGTCTTCCGCTTTTAACCCAACCCCTCTGAATCAGAGAGGTGCGGGGGGCTGCCTTAATCGACATCCACGTCTTCGGCGCCCGGGGAACAGTGGGTTAACTGCCTTGTTCAGGGGCAGAACGACAGATTTTTTCCTTGTCAACTTGGGGATTCGAACTTGCAACCCTCCGGTTACAAGTCCGACACTCTAACCACTAGGCTACCTGACACAGTCACTAACATTATTACTGACCTAATAGACACAGTCACTAACATTATTACTGAGTTGATAGACACAGTCACTAACATTATTACTGAGTTGATAGACACAGACACTAACATTACTTCTGACCTAATAGACATAGTCACTAACATTATTACTGACCTGATAGAAAGACACAGTCACTAACATTATTACTGAGTTGATAGACACAGTCACTAACATTACTACTGAGTTGATAGACACAGTCACTAAATTTACTACTGAGTTGATAGACACAGTCACTAATATTATTACTGACCTAATAGACATAGTCACTAACATTATTACTGACCTGATAGAAAGACACAGTCACTAACATTATTACTGAGTGGATAGACCCAGTCACTAATATTATTACTGAGTTGAAAGACACAGTCACTAACAGTACTACTGACGTAATTGACACAGTCACTAACATTATTACTGGGAGGATAGACACAGTCACTAACATTATTACTGACCTAATAGACACAGTCACTAACATTATTATTGAGATGATATGCACAGTCACTAACATTATTACTGACCTGATAGACACAGTCACTAACATTATTACTGACCTGATAGACACAGTCACTAACATTATTACTGAGTGGATAGACACAGTCACTAACATTATTACTGAGTGGATAGTTACAGTAACTAACACTCTTACTGAGTGGATAGACACAGTCACTAACATTATTACAGACCTGATAGAAAGACACAGTCACTAACATTACTACTGACCTAATAGACACAGTCACTAACATTATTACTGACCTGATAGAAAGACATAGTCAGTAACATTATTACTGAGTGGATAGACACAGTCACTAACATTACTACTGACCTAATAGACACAGTCACTAACATTATTACTGACCTAATAGACACAGTCACTACCATTATTACTGACCTGATAGAAAGACACAGTCACAAACATTATTACTGGGAGGATAGACACAGTCACTAACATTATTACAGAGAGGATAGATACAGTCATTAACATTACTACTGACCTGATAGAAAGACACAGTCACTAACATTATTACTGAGTTGATAGACACAGTCACTAACATTATTACAGAGTTGATAGACACAGTCACTAACGTTATTACTGAGTGGATAGACAAAGTCACATATTATTATTACTGAGTTGATAGACACAGTCACTAACATTATTACAGAGTTGATAGACACAGTCACTAACATTATTACTGAGTGGATAGACACAGTCACTAACATTATTACAGAGTTGATAGAAAGACACTGTCACTAACATTATTACTGAGTTGAAAGAATCAGTCACTAACATTATTACTGAGTTGATAGACACAGTCACTAACATTATTACTGAGTTGATAGACACAGTCACTAACATTATTACTGACCTAATAGACACAGTTACTAACATTATTACTGACCTGATAGACACAGTCACTAACATTATTACAGAGTTGATAGACACAGTCACTAACGTTATTACTGAGTGGATAGACACAGTCACATATTATTATTACTGAGTTGATAGACACAGTCACTAACATTATTACTGAGTTGATAGACACAGTCACTAACATTATTACTGAGTGGATAGACACAGTCACTAACATTATTACTGACCTAATAGACACAGTCACTAACATTATTACTGAGTTGATAGACACAGTCACTAACATTATTACTGAGTGGATAGACACAGTCACTAACATTACTCCTGAGTTGATAGACACAGTCACTAACATTACTACTGAGTTGATAGACACAGTCACTAACATTACTCCTGAGTTGATAGACACAGTCACTAACATTACTCCTGAGTTGATAGACACAGTCACTAACATTACTACTGAGTTGATAGACACAGTCACTAATATTATTACTGACCTAATAGACATAGTCACTAACATTATTACTGACCTGATAGAAAGACACAGTCACTAATATTATTACTGAGTTGATAGACACAGTCACTAACATTATTACTGACCTGATAGACACAGTCAATAACATTATTACTGAGATGATAGACACAGACACTAACATTACTTCTGACCTAATAGACACAGTCACTAACATTACTACTGAGTTGATAGACACAGTCACTAACATTATTATTGAGTGGATAGACACAGTCACTAACATTATTACTGACCTAATAGACACAGTCACTAACATTATTACTGACCTGATAGAAAGACACAGTCACTAATATTATTACTGAGTTGATAGACACAGTCACTAACATTATTACTGAGTTGATAGACACAGTCACTAACACTCTTACTGAGTGGATAGACACAGTCACTAACATTACTACTGACCTAATAGACACAGTCACTAACATTACTACTGACCTAATAGACACAGTCACTAACATTATTACTGAGTGGATAGACACAGTCACTAACATTATTACTGACCTAATAGAAACAGTCACTAACATTATTACTGAGTTGATAGACACAGTCACTAACATTATTACTGACCTAATAGAAACAGTCACTAACATTATTACTGAGTTGATAGACACAGTCACTAACATTATTACAGAGTTGATAGTCACAGTCACTAACATTATTACTGAGTTGATAGACACAGTCACTAAAATTTTTACAGAGTTGATAGACACAGTCACTAACATTATTACTGAGTGGATAGACACAGTCACTAACATTACTACTGACCTGATAGACACAGTCACTAACATTATTACTGACCTGATAGACACAGTCACTAACATTATTACTGAGTGGATAGACACAGTCACTAACATTATTACTGACCTGATAGACACAGTCATTAACATTATTACTGAGCTGATAGACACAGTCACTAACATTATTACTGAGTTGATAGACACAGTCACTAACATTACTACTGAGTTGATAGACACAGTCACTAACATTATTACTGGGAGGATAGACACAGTCACTAACATTATTACTGAGTTGATAGACACAGTCACAAACATTATTACTGACCTAATAGACACAGTCACTAACATTACTACTGAGTTGATAGACACAGTCACTAACATTATTATTGAGTGGATAGACACAGTCACTAACATTATTACTGACCTAATAGACATAGTCACTAACATTATTACTGACCTGATAGAAAGACACAGTCACTAACATTACTACTTACCTAATAGACACAGTCAATAACATTATTACTGACCTGATAGACACAGTCACTAACATTATTACTGACCTGATAGACACAGTCACTAACATTATTACTGGGTGGATAGACACAGTCAATAACATTATTACTGACCAAATAGAAAGACAGTCACTAACATTATTACTGACCTAATAGAAAGACACAGTCACTAACATTATTACTGAGTTGATATACACAGTCACTAACATTATTACTGACCTAATAGACACAGTCACTAACATTATTACTGAGTGGATAGACACAGTCACTAACATTATTATTGAGTGGATAGACACAGTCACTAACATTATTACTGACCTAATAGACACAGTCACTAACATTACTACTGACCTGATAGAAAGACACAGTCACTAACATTATTACTGAGTGGATAGATACAGTCACTAACATTATTACTGAGTGGATAGACACAGTCACTAACATTATTACTGAGTGGATAGATACAGTCACTAACATTATTACTGAGTGGATAGACACAGTCACTAACATTATTACTGAGTGGATAGATACAGTCACTAACATTATTACTGAGTGGATAGACACAGTCACTAACATTATTACTGACCTAATAGACACAGTCACTAACATTATTACTGACCTAATAGACACAGTCACTAACATTACTACTGACCTGATAGAAAGACACAGTCACTAACATTATTACTGAGTGGATAGATACAGTCACTAACATTATAACTGAGTGGATAGACACAGTCACTAACATTATTACTGACCTGATGGACACAGTCACTAACATTACTACCTTCCTAATAGACACAGTCACTAACATTATTACTGACCTGATAGACACAGTCACTAACATTACTACTGACCTGATGGACACAGTCACTAACATTATTACTGACCTGATGGACACAGTCACTAACATTACTACCTTCCTAATAGACACAGTCACTAACATTATTACTGACCTGATAGACACAGTCACTAACATTACTACTGGGTGGATAGACACCGTCACTAACATTATTACTGACCTGATAGACACAGTCACTAACATTACTACTGACCTGATAGAAAGACACAGTCACTAACATTATTACTGAGTTGATAGTCATAGTCACTAACATTATTACTGGGTGGATAGACACAGTCAATAACAATATTACTGACCTGATAGAAAGACACAGTCACTAACATTATTACTGAGTTGATAGACACAGTCACTAACATTATTTCTGACCTGATAGACACAGTCACTAACATTATTACTGAGTGGATAGACACAGTCACTAACATTATTACTGACCTGAAAGACAAAGTCACTAACATTATTACTGAGTTGATAGAAAGACACAGTTACAGACATTATTACTGAGTGGATAGACACAGTCACTAACATTATTACTGACCTGATAGACACAGTCACTAACGTTATTACTGAGTTGATAGAAAGACACTGTCACTAACATTATTACTGAGTGGAAAGACACAGTCACTAACATTATCACTGACCTACTAGAAAGACACAGTCACTAACATTATCACTGACGTGATAGACACAGTTACTAACATTATTACTGGAAGGAGAGACACAGTCACTAACATTATAACTGACCTGATAGACACAGTCACTAACATTATTACTGAGTTGATAGACACAGTCACTAACATTATTACTGACCTGATAGACACAGTCACTAACTTTACTACTGACCTGATAGAAAGACACAGTCACTAACATTACTACTGACCTAATAGACACAGTCACTATCATTATTACTGACCTGATAGAAAGACACTAACATTTCTACTGACCTGATAGACACAGTTACTAACATTATTACTGACCTAATAGACATAGTCACTATCATTATTACTAGAAGGAGAGACACAGTCACTAACATTATTACTGAGTTGATAGACACAGTCACTAACATTATTACTGAGAGGATAGACACAGTCACTAACATTATTACTGACCTGATAGAAAGACACAGTCACTAACATTATTACTGACCTGATAGAAAGACAGAGTCACTAACATTATTACTGACCTGATAGAAAGACACAGTCACTAACATTATTACTGAGTTTATAGACACAGTCACTAACATTATTACTGAGTTGATAGACACAGTAACTAACATTATTACTGAGTGGATAGACACAGTCACTAACATTATTACTGACCTGATAGACACAGTCACTAACGTTATTACTGAGTTGACAGACACAGTCACTAACATTATTGCTGAGTGGATAGACACAGTCACTAACATTATTACTGACTTAATAGACACAGTCACTAACATTATTACTGAGTTGATAGACACAGTAACTAACATTATTACTGGGAGGATAGACACAGTCACTAACATTATTACTGAGTTGATAGACACAGTCACTAACATTATTACAGAGTTGATAGACACAGTCACTAACATTATTACTGGGAGGATAGACACAGTCACTAACATTATTACTGGGAGGATAGACACAGTCACTAACATTATTACTGAGTGGATAGACACAGTCACTAATATTACTACTGACCTAATAGACACAGTCACTAACATTATTACTGAGTTTATAGACACAGTCACTAACATTATTACTGACCTGATAGACACAGTCACTAACATTATTACTGAGTTGATAGACACAGTCACTAACATTATTACTGAGTTGACAGACACAGTCACTAACATTATTACTGAGTGGATAGACACAGTCACTAACATTATTGCTGAGTGGATAGACACAGTCACTAACATTATTACTGACCTGATAGAAAGACACAGTAACTAACATTATTACTGAGTGGATAGACACAGTCACTAACATTATTACTGACTTAATAGACACAGTCACTAACATTATTACTGAGTTTATAGACACAGTCACTAACATTATAACTGAGTTTATAGACACAGTCACTAACATTATAACTGAGTTTATAGACACAGTCACTAACATTATTACTGAGTGGATAGACACAGTCACTAACATTATTACTGAGTTGATAGACACAGTCACTAACATTATTACTGGGAGGATAGACACAGTCACTAACATTATTACTGAGTTGATAGACACAGTCACTAACATTATTACTGAGTGGATAGACAGTCACTAACATTACTAGTCACCTAAAAGACACAGTCACTAACATTATTACTGGGTGGAAAGACACAGTCATTAACATTATTACTGAGTTTCTAGACACAGTCTCCTACATTATTACTGAGTTTATAGACACAGTCACTAACATTATTACTGAGTTTATAGACACAGTCACTAACATTATTACAGTGTGGATAGACAGTCACTAACATTACTAGTGACCTAAAAGACACAGTCACTAACATTATTACTGAGTGGAAAGACACAGTCATTAACATTATTACTGAGTTTATAGACACAGTCTCTAACATTATTACTGAGTTTATAGACACAGTCACTAACATTATTACTGAGTTTATAGACACAGTCACTAACATTATTACAGAGTGGATAGACAGTCACTAACATTATTACTGAACTAATAGACACAGTGACTAACATTATTACTGACCTGATAGAAAGACACAGTCACTAACATTATTACTGAGTGGATAGACACAGTCACTAACATTATTACTGGGTGGATAGACACAGTCACTAACATTATTACTAACCTGATAGAAAGACACAGTCACTAACATTATTACTGAGTGGATAGACACAGTCACTAACATTATTACTGGGTGGATAGACACAGTCACTAACATTACTACTGACCTGATAGAAAGACACAGTCACTAACATTACTACTGAACTAATAGACACAGTCACTAACATTATTACTGACCTGATAGAAAGACACAGTCACTAACATTATTACTGACCTATTAGACACAGTCACTAACATTACTACTGACCTGATAGATAGACAGTCACTAACATTATTCCTGAGTGGATAGATACAGTCACTAACATTATTACTGACCTGATAGACACAGTCACTAACATTATTACTGACCTAATAGACACAGTCACTAACATTATTACTGAGTGGATAGACAGTCACTAACATTACTAGTGACCTAAAAGACACAGTCACTAACATTATTACTGAGTGGAAAGACACAGTCACTAACATTATTACTGAGTTTATAGACACAGTCACTAACATTATTACTGAGTTTATAGACACAGTCACTAACATTATTACAGAGTGGATAGACAGTCACTAACATTATTACTGAACTAATAGACACAGTGACTAACATTATTACTGACCTGATAGAAAGACACAGTCACTAACATTACTACTGACCTGATAGACACAGTCACTAACATTATTACTGACCTGATAGAAAGACACAGTCACTAACATTATTACTGAGTGGATAGACACAGTCACTAATATTATTACTGACCTGATAGACACCGTCACTTACATTACTACTGACCTAATAGACACAGTCACTAACATTACTACTTACCTAATAGACACAGTCAATAACATTATTACTGACCTGATAGACACAGTCACTAACATTATTACTGACCTGATAGACACAGTCACTAACATTATTACTGGGTGGATAGACACAGTCAATAACATTATTACTGACCAAATAGAAAGACAGTCACTAACATTATTACTGACCTAATAGAAAGACACAGTCACTAACATTATTACTGACCTAATAGACACAGTCACTAACATTATTACTGAGTGGATAGACACAGTCACTAACATTATTATTGAGTGGATAGACACAGTCACTAACATTATTACTGACCTAATAGACACAGTCACTAACATTACTACTGACCTGATAGAAAGACACAGTCACTAACATTATTACTGAGTGGATAGATACAGTCACTAACATTATTACTGAGTGGATAGACACAGTCACTAACATTATTACTGACCTAATAGACACAGTCACTAACATTATTACTGACCTAATAGACACAGTCACTAACATTACTACTGACCTGATAGAAAGACACAGTCACTAACATTATTACTGAGTGGATAGATACAGTCACTAACATTATAACTGAGTGGATAGACACAGTCACTAACATTATTACTGACCTGATGGACACAGTCACTAACATTATTACTGACCTGATAGACACAGTCACTAACATTACTACTGACCTGATGGACACAGTCACTAACATTACCACCTTCCTAATAGACATAGTCACTAACATTACTACTGGGTGGATAGACACCGTCACTAACATTATTACTGACCTGATAGACACAGTCACTAACATTACTACTGACCTGATAGAAAGACACAGTCACTAACATTATTACTGAGTTGATAGTCATAGTCACTAACATTATTACTGGGTGGATAGACACAGTCAATAACAATATTACTGACCTGATAGAAAGACACAGTCACTAACATTATTACTGAGTTGATAGACACAGTCACTAACATTATTACTGACCTGATAGACACAGTCACTAACATTATTACTGAGTGGATAGACACAGTCACTAACATTATTACTGACCTGAAAGACAAACTCACTAACATTATTACTGAGTTGATAGAAAGACACAGTTACAGACATTATTACTGAGTGGATAGACACAGTCACTAACATTATTACTGAGTTGATAGAAAGACACAGTTACAGACATTATTACTGAGTTGATAGACACAGTCACTAACATTATTACTGACCTGATAGACACAGTCACTAACATTATTACTGAGTGGATAGACACAGTCACTAACATTATTACTGACCTGAAAGACAAACTCACTAACATTATTACTGAGTTGATAGAAAGACACAGTTACAGACATTATTACTGAGTGGATAGACACAGTCACTAACATTATTACTGAGTTGATAGAAAGACACTGTCACTAACATTATTACTGAGTGGAAAGACACAGTCACTAACATTATCACTGACCTACTAGAAAGACACAGTCACTAACATTATCACTGACGTGATAGACACAGTTACTAACATTATTACTGGAAGGAGAGACACAGTCACTAACATTATAACTGACCTGATAGACACAGTCACTAACATTATTACTGAGTTGATAGACACAGTCACTAACATTATTACTGACCTGATAGACACAGTCACTAACTTTACTACTGACCTGATAGAAAGACACAGTCACTAACATTACTACTGACCTAATAGACACAGTCACTATCATTATTACTGACCTGATAGAAAGACACTAACATTTCTACTGACCTGATAGACACAGTTACTAACATTACTACTGACCTAATAGACATAGTCACTATCATTATTACTGGAAGGAGAGACACAGTCACTAACATTATTACTGAGTTGATAGACACAGTCACTAACATTATTACTGAGAGGATAGACACAGTCACTAACATTATTACTGACCTGATAGAAAGACACAGTCACTAATATTATTACTGACCTGATAGAAAGACACAGTCACTAACATTATTACTGAGTTGATAGACACAGTCACTAACATTATTACTGAGTGGATAGACACAGTCACTAACATTATTATTGAGTTTATAGACACAGTCACTAACATTATTACTGAGTTGATAGACACAGTAACTAACATTATTACTGAGTGGATAGACACAGTCACTAACATTATTACTGACCTGATAGACACAGTCACTAACGTTATTACTGAGTTGACAGACACAGTCACTAACATTATTGCTGAGTGGATAGACACAGTCACTAACATTATTACTGACTTAATAGACACAGTCACTAACATTATTACTGAGTTGATAGACACAGTAACTAACATTATTACTGGGAGGATAGACACAGTCACTAACATTATTACTGAGTTGATAGACACAGTCACTAACATTATTACAGAGTTGATAGACACAGTCACTAACATTATTACTGAGAGGATAGACAGTCACTAATATTACTAGTGACCTAAAAGACACAGTCATTAACATTATTAACGGGAGGATAGACACAGTCACTAACATTATTACAGGGAGGATAGACACAGTCACTAACATTACTACTGAGTTGATTAACACAGTCACAAACATTACTACTGACCTGATAGAAAGACACAGTCACTAACATTACTACTGAACTAATAGACAAAGTCACTAACATTATTACTGACCTGATAGAAAGACACAGTCACTAACATTATTACTGAGTTGATAGACACAGTCACTAACATTTCTACTGACCTAATAGACACAGTCACTAACATTACTACTGACCTGATAGAAAGACACAGTCACTAACATTATTACTGACCTGATAGAAAGACACAGTCACTAACATTATTACTGAGTTGATAGACACAGTCACTAACATTTCTACTGACCTAATAGACACAGTCACTAACATTATTACTGACCTGATAGACAGACACAGTCACTAACATTATTACTGAGTTGATAGACACAGTCACTAACATTACTACTGACCTAATAGACACAGTCACTAACATTATTACAGAGTTGATAGACACAGTCACTAACATTACTACTGAGTTGATAGACACAGTCACTAACATTATTACAGAGTTGATAGACACAGTCACTAACATTATTACTGAGTTTATAGACACAGTCACTAACATTATTCCTGAGTTTATAGACACAGTCACTAACATTATTACAGAGTGGATAGACAGTCACTAACATTATTACTGAACTAATAGACACAGTGACTAACATTATTACTGACCTGATAGAAAGACACAGTCACTAACATTACTACTGACCTGATAGACACAGTCACTAACATTATTACTGACCTGATAGAAAGACACAGTCACTAACATTATTACTGAGTGGATAGACACAGTCACTAATGTTATTACTGACCTGATAGACACCGTCACTTACATTACTACTGACCTAATAGACACAGTCACTAACATTACTACTTACCTAATAGACACAGTCAATAACATTATTACTGACCTGATAGACACAGTCACTAACATTATTACTGACCTGATAGACACAGTCACTAACATTATTACTGGGTGGATAGACACAGTCACTAACATTATTACTGAGTGGATAGACACAGTCAATAACATTATTACTGACCAAATAGAAAGACAGTCACTAACATTATTACTGACCTAATAGAAAGACACAGTCACTAACATTATTACTGAGTTGATATACACAGTCAATAACATTATTACTGACCTAATAGACACAGTCACTAACATTATTACTGAGTGGATAGACACAGTCACTAACATTATTATTGAGTGGATAGACACAGTCACTAACATTATTACTGACCTAATAGACACAGTCACTAACATTACTACTGACCTGATAGAAAGACACAGTCACTAACATTATTACTGAGTGGATAGATACAGTCACTAACATTATTACTGAGTGGATAGACACAGTCACTAACATTATTACTGAGTGGATAGATACAGTCACTAACATTACTACTGACCTAATAGACACAGTCACTAACATTATTACTGACCTGATAGACACAGTCACTAACATTACTACTGACCTGATGGACACAGTCACTAACATTACCACCTTCCTAATAGACATAGTCACTAACATTATTACTGACCTAATAGACACAGTCACTAACATTACTACTGACCTGATAGAAAGACACAGTCACTAACATTATTACTGAGTGGATAGATACAGTCACTAACATTATAACTGAGTGGATAGACACAGTCACTAACATTATTACTGACCTGATGGACACAGTCACTAACATTACTACCTTCCTAATAGACACAGTCACTAACATTATTACTGACCTGATAGACACAGTCACTAACATTACTACTGACCTGATGGACACAGTCACTAACATTACCACCTTCCTAATAGACATAGTCACTAACATTACTACTGGGTGGATAGACACCGTCACTAACATTATTACTGACCTGATAGACACAGTCACTAACATTACTACTGACCTGATAGAAAGACACAGTCACTAACATTATTACTGAGTTGATAGTCATAGTCACTAACATTATTACTGGGTGGATAGACACAGTCAATAACAATATTACTGACCTGATAGAAAGACACAGTCACTAACATTATTACTGAGTTGATAGACACAGTCACTAACATTATTACTGACCTGATAGACACAGTCACTAACATTATTACTGAGTGGATAGACACAGTCACTAACATTATTACTGACCTGAAAGACAAAGTCACTAACATTATTACTGAGTTGATAGAAAGACACAGTTACAGACATTATTACTGAGTGGATAGACACAGTCACTAACATTATTACTGAGTTGATAGAAAGACACTGTCACTAACATTATTACTGAGTGGAAAGACACAGTCACTAACATTATCACTGACCTACTAGAAAGACACAGTCACTAACATTATCACTGACGTGATAGACACAGTTACTAACATTATTACTGGAAGGAGAGACACAGTCACTAACATTATAACTGACCTGATAGACACAGTCACTAACATTATTACTGAGTTGATAGACACAGTCACTAACATTATTACTGACCTGATAGACACAGTCACTAACTTTACTACTGACCTAATAGACACAGTCACTATCATTATTACTGACCTGATAGAAAGACACTAACATTTCTACTGACCTGATAGACACAGTTACTAACATTATTACTGACCTAATAGACATAGTCACTATCATTATTACTGGAAGGAGAGACACAGTCACTAACATTATTACTGAGTTGATAGACACAGTCACTAACATTATTACTGAGAGGATAGACACAGTCACTAACATTATTACTGACCTGATAGAAAGACACAGTCACTAACATTATTACTGACCTGATAGAAAGACACAGTCACTAACATTATTACTGAGTTGATAGACACAGTCACTAACATTATTACTGAGTGGATAGACACAGTCACTAACATTATTACTGAGTTTATAGACACAGTCACTAACATTATTACTGAGTTGATAGACACAGTAACTAACATTATTACTGAGTGGATAGACACAGTCACTAACATTATTACTGACCTGATAGACACAGTCACTAACGTTATTACTGAGTTGACAGACACAGTCACTAACATTATTGCTGAGTGGATAGACACAGTCACTAACATTATTACTGACTTAATAGACACAGTCACTAACATTATTACTGAGTTGATAGACACAGTAACTAACATTATTACTGGGAGGATAGACACAGTCACTAACATTATTACTGAGTGGATAGACACAGTCACTAACATTATTACAGAGTTGATAGACACAGTCACTAACATTATTACTGAGAGGATAGACAGTCACTAATATTACTAGTGACCTAAAAGACACAGTCATTAACATTATTAACGGGAGGATAGACACAGTCACTAACATTATTACAGGGAGGATAGACACAGTCACTAACATTACTACTGAGTTGATTAACACAGTCACAAACATTACTACTGACCTGATAGAAAGACACAGTCACTAACATTACTACTGAACTAATAGACACAGTCACTAACATTATTACTGACCTGATAAAAAGACACAGTCACTAACATTATTACTGAGTTGATAGACACAGTCACTAACATTTCTACTGACCTAATAGACACAGTCACTAACATTATTACTGACCTGATAGAAAGACACAGTCACTAACATTATTACTGAGTTGATAGACACAGTCACTAACATTTCTACTGACCTAATAGACACAGTCACTAACATTATTCCTGACCTGATAGAAAGACACAGTCACTAACATTACTACTGACCTAATAGACACAGTCACTAACATTATTACTGAGTTGATAGACACAGTCACTAACATTACTACTGAGTTGATAGACACAGTCACTAACATTACTACTGACCTAATAGACACAGTCACTAACATTATTACTGAGTTGATAGACACAGTCACTAACATTATTACTGAGTTGATAGACACAGTCACTAACATTATTACTGACTTAATAGACACAGTCACTAACATTATTACTGAGTGGATAGACACAGTCACTAACATTATTACTGAGTTGATAGACACAGTCACTAACATTATTACTGACTTAATAGACACAGTCACTAACATTATTACTGAGTTGATAGACACAGTAACTAACATTATTACTGAGTGGATAGACAGTCACTAACATTACTAGTGACCTAAAAGACACAGTCACGAACATTATTACTGAGTGGAAAGACACAGTCATTAACATTATTACTGAGTTTATAGACACAGTCTCTAACATTATTACTGAGTTTATAGACACAGTCACTAACATTATTCCTGAGTTTATAGACACAGTCACTAACATTATTACTGAGTGGATAGACAGTCACTAACATTATTACTGAGTTTATAGACACAGTCACTAACATTATTACAGAGTTGATAGACACAGTCACTAATATTATTACTGGGAGGATAGACACAGTCACTAACATTATTACTGGGAGGATAGACACAGTCACTAACATTACTACTGACCTGATAGAAAGACACAGTCACTAACATTATTACAGGGAGGATAGACACAGTCACTAACATTACTACTGAGTTGATTAACACAGTCACAAACATTACTACTGACCTGATAGAAAGACACAGTCACTAACATTACTACTGAACTAATAGACACAGTCACTAACATTATTACTGACCTGATAAAAAGACACAGTCACTAACATTATTACTGAGTTGATAGACACAGTCACTAACATTTCTACTGACCTAATAGACACAGTCACTAACATTATTACTGACCTGATAGAAAGACACAGTCACTAACATTATTACTGAGTTGATAGACACAGTCACTAATATTACTACTGACCTAATAGACACAGTCACTAACATTATTACTGAGTTTATAGACACAGTAACTAACATTATTACTGACCTGATAGACACAGTCACTAACATTATTACTGAGTTGATAGACACAGTCACTAACATTATTACTGAGTTGACAGACACAGTCACTAACATTATTACTGAGTGGATAGACACAGTCACTAACATTATTACTGACCTGATAGAAAGACACAGTAACTAACATTATTACTGAGTGGATAGACACAGTCACTAACATTATTACTGACTTAATAGACACAGTCACTAACATTATTACTGAGTTTATAGACACAGTCACTAACATTATAACTGAGTTTATAGACACAGTCACTAACATTATAACTGAGTTTATAGACACAGTCACTAACATTATTACTGAGTGGATAGACAGTCACTAACATTATTACTGGGAGGATAGACACAGTCACTAACATTATTACTGAGTTGATAGACACAGTCACTAACATTATTACTGAGTGGATAGACAGTCACTAACATTACTAGTCACCTAAAAGACACAGTCACTAACATTATTACTGGGTGGAAAGACACAGTCATTAACATTATTACTGAGTTTCTAGACACAGTCTCCTACATTATTACTGAGTTTATAGACACAGTCACTAACATTATTACTGAGTTTATAGACACAGTCACTAACATTATTACAGTGTGGATAGACACAGTCTCTAACATTATTACTGAGTTTATAGACACAGTCACTAACATTATTACTGAGTTTATAGACACAGTCACTAACATTATTACAGAGTGGATAGACAGTCACTAACATTATTACTGAACTAATAGACACAGTGACTAACATTATTACTGACCTGATAGAAAGACACAGTCACTAACATTATTACTGGGAGGATAGACACAGTCACTAACATTATTACTGACCTGATAGAAAGACACAGTCACTAACATTATTACTGAGTGGATAGACACAGTCACTAACATTATTACTGGGTGGATAGACACAGTCACAAACATTTCTACTGACCTGATAGAAAGACACAGTCACTAACATTACTACTGACCTGATAGAAAGACACAGTCACTAACATTACTACTGACCTGATAGACACAGTCACTAACATTATTACTGACCTGATAGAAAGACACAGTCACTAACATTATTACTGACCTATTAGACACAGTCACTAACATTATTACTGACCTGATAGAAAGACACAGTCACTAACATTACTACTGACCTGATAGACACAGTCACTAACATTATTACTGACCTGATAGAAAGACACAGTCACTAACATTATTACTGGGAGGATAGACACAGTCACTAACATTATTACTGACCTGATAGAAAGACACAGTCACTAACATTATTACTGAGTGGATAGACACAGTCACTAACATTATTACTGGGTGGATAGACACAGTCACAAACATTTCTACTGACCTGATAGAAAGACACAGTCACTAACATTACTACTGACCTGATAGAAAGACACAGTCACTAACATTACTACTGACCTGATAGACACAGTCACTAACATTATTACTGACCTGATAGAAAGACACAGTCACTAACATTATTACTGACCTATTAGACACAGTCACTAACATTATTACTGACCTGATAGAAAGACACAGTCACTAACATTACTACTGACCTGATAGACACAGTCACTAACATTATTACTGACCTGATAGAAAGACACAGTCACTAACATTATTACTGACCTGATAGACACAGTCACTAACATTATTACTGACCTAATAGAAAGACACAGTCACTAACATTACTACTGACCTGATAGACACAGTCACTAACATTATTACTGACCTGATAGAAAGACACAGTCACTAACATTATTACTGACCTATTAGACACAGTCACTAACATTACTACTGACCTGATAGATAGACAGTCACTAACATTATTACTGACCTGATAGACACAGTCACTAACATTATTACTGACCTAATAGACACAGTCACTAACATTATTACTGAGTGGATAGACAGTCACTAACATTACTAGTGACCTAAAAGACACAGTCACTAACATTATTACTGAGTGGAAAGACACAGTCACTAACATTATTACTGAGTTTATAGACACAGTCACTAACATTATTACTGAGTTTATAGACACAGTCACTAACATTATTACAGAGTGGATAGACAGTCACTAACATTATTACTGAACTAATAGACACAGTGACTAACATTATTACTGACCTGATAGAAAGACACAGTCACTAACATTATTACTGAGTGGATAGACACAGTCACTAACATTATTACTGAGTTGATTAACACAGTCACAAACATTTCTACTGACCTGATAGAAAGACACAGTCACTAACATTATTACTGAGCTGATAGACACAGTCACTAACATTATTACTGAGTTGATTAACACAGTCACAAACATTTCTACTGACCTGATAGAAAGACACAGTCACTAACATTACTACTGAACTAATAGACACAGTCACTAACATTATTACTGACCTGATAGAAAGACACAGTCACTAACATTATTACTGACCTATTAGACACAGTCACTAACATTACTACTGACCTAATAGACACAGTCACTAACATTATTATTGAGTGGATAGACACAATCACTAACATTATTACTGACCTAATAGACACAGTCACTAACATTACTTCTGACCTAATAGACACAGTCACTAACATTATTACTGACCTAATAGACACAGTCACTAACATTATTACAGAGTTGATAGACACAGTCACTAACATTATTACTGAGTGGATAGACAGTCACTAACATTATTACTGAGTTTATAGACACAGTCACTAACATTATTACAGAGTTGATAGACACAGTCACTAACATTATTACTGACCTGATAGAAAGACACAGTCACTAACATTACTACTGACCTGATAGACACAGTCACTAACATTATTACTGACCTGATAGAAAGACACAGTCACTAACATTATTACTGACCTGATAGACACAGTCACTAACATTATTACTGACCTAATAGAAAGACACAGTCACTAACATTACTACTGACCTGATAGACACAGTCACTAACATTATTACTGACCTGATAGAAAGACACAGTCACTAACATTATTACTGACCTATTAGACACAGTCACTAACATTACTACTGACCTGATAGATAGACAGTCACTAACATTATTACTGACCTGATAGACACAGTCACTAACATTATTACTGACCTAATAGACACAGTCACTAACATTATTACTGAGTGGATAGACAGTCACTAACATTACTAGTGACCTAAAAGACACAGTCACTAACATTATTACTGAGTGGAAAGACACAGTCACTAACATTATTACTGAGTTTATAGACACAGTCACTAACATTATTACTGAGTTTATAGACACAGTCACTAACATTATTACAGAGTGGATAGACAGTCACTAACATTATTACTGAACTAATAGACACAGTGACTAACATTATTACTGACCTGATAGAAAGACACAGTCACTAACATTATTACTGAGTGGATAGACACAGTCACTAACATTATTACTGAGTTGATTAACACAGTCACAAACATTTCTACTGACCTGATAGAAAGACACAGTCACTAACATTATTACTGAGCTGATAGACACAGTCACTAACATTATTACTGAGTTGATTAACACAGTCACAAACATTTCTACTGACCTGATAGAAAGACACAGTCACTAACATTACTACTGAACTAATAGACACAGTCACTAACATTATTACTGACCTGATAGAAAGACACAGTCACTAACATTATTACTGACCTATTAGACACAGTCACTAACATTACTACTGACCTAATAGACACAGTCACTAACATTATTATTGAGTGGATAGACACAATCACTAACATTATTACTGACCTAATAGACACAGTCACTAACATTACTTCTGACCTAATAGACACAGTCACTAACATTATTACTGACCTAATAGACACAGTCACTAACATTATTACAGAGTTGATAGACACAGTCACTAACATTATTACTGAGTGGATAGACAGTCACTAACATTATTACTGAGTTTATAGACACAGTCACTAACATTATTACAGAGTTGATAGACACAGTCACTAACATTATTACAGAGTTGATAGACACAGTCACTAACATTACTACTGACCTGATAGACACAGTCACTAACATTATTACTGACCTGATAGACACAGTCACTAACATTATTACTGACCTAATAGACACAGTCACTAACATTATTACTGAGTTTATAGACACAGTCACTAACATTATTACTGAGTGGATAGACACAGTCACTAACATTACTACTGACCTGATAGACACAGTCACTAACATTATTACTGACCTGATAGACACAGTCACTAACATTATTACTGACCTAATAGACACAGTCACTAACATTATTACTGAGTTTATAGACACAGTCACTAACATTATTACTGAGTGGATAGACAGTCACTAACATTATTACTGAGTTTATAGACACAGTCACTAACATTATTACAGAGTGGATAGATACAGTCACTAACATTACTACTGAGTGGATAGATAGTTACTAACATTATTACTGAGTGGATAGATAGTCACTAACATTACTACTGAGTGGATAGATAGTCACTAACATTATTACTGAGTGGATAGATACAGTCACTAACATTACTGCTGAGTTGATAGAAAGACAGTCACACAGTTGCAATATATGTTTCAACAATGTTGCAATATTCCCTCATAGACCAGAATGGAACTAGAGAGGATGAGTCTCCAGAACATTCACTGAGTTTACCAAACATTAAGAACACCTTCCTAATATTGAGTTGCACCCCTTACTTTCCCCTCAGAACAGCCTCAATTCACTGGGGCATGGATTCTACAAGGTGTAGAAAGGGTTCCACAGGGATGCTGGCCCATGTTGATGCCAATGCTTCCCACAGTTGTGTAAAGTTGGCTGGATGTCCTTTGGGTGGTGGACCATTCTTGATACACACAGGAAACTGTTGAGCGTGAAAAACATAGCAGCGTTGCTGTACTTGACACACCCCGGGGTGCCTGGCACCTACTACCATACGCTGTTCAAACGCAATTCAATCTTCTGTCTTGCCCATTCACCCTCATTGGCACATATACACAAGGCATGTCTCAATTGTCTCAAGGCTTAAAAATCCTTCTTTAACCTGTCTCCTCCCCTTCATCTACACTGATTGAAGTGGATTTAACAAGTGACATCAGTAAGGAATCAAAGCTTCCACCTGGATTCACCTGGTCAGTCTATTTCATGGAAAGAGCAGGTGTTCCTAATGTTTAGTATACTCTGTATTTTGCAATGATCTCATCTACATCATTAAACAATATTATTAGATACTGTTTCTAGTCATTTCTCTGTTTCAATGTTTTTAACTACCTGATTCCCTCTCAATAAAATGTTAAACTATACTCTCTGTTGTTTTCTCCATGTTTCTCCATTTAGCAGTGCTCTCTTCCTACCTCCATTGCCACCTATGGAACATTTACAGGCATAACAGGCTGGATTCCCCAAAACAATAGCTCAACTTGACATCCACACATCCTACATCTGTCAACTCTTGTTCATGTGATATATTATAATGAACATTGATGTAAATTAAAGTGTTATGAAAATATGTTGTAAGGTTTGAAACGAGTCTGGATCTGTAATACGACAGAAGCAAATCATTTATGGAAGCCTGCATCAAAGAACACAAACAGAACAAACGCATCCGTCCTGGAACATGAATCATGCTATTGTTGATGACAATGATAATGAAAGTCATTGAGCAAAGCATTAAGTTCAAACGGAAAGCTTATCACCTCTCCATTGCTGTCTAACTGACAGCGTAGCATCTCTCTATTGCTTCCTAACTCAATGGAAAAACAATGGCACTGTTCCCAGGGAGAAAGGGCAGGTCACAGTGTGTTTAATCAAACATCATTTAGATCTACCTGAAATAACTAGAATTCTAGAACAACGACAGAACACTACCACTTTGCTGAGAATAATCCAATTAATTTTCATTTGTAGAAATAGCAGATGACGTTGACTTTAAATTAATTCATTTGAAATGTTGGAGCATGATGGAGTTGATCTCATGAAAGATAAATGAGTAAACGGACAGATCAAATCTAGGTCGTTCACACTGAGCATCAGCTGACCTCATTTACTGGTCAATACCACAACATGAGGACAATATTATATTAGTACTATACTAGTCACCACAACATGAGGACAATATTATATCAGTACTATACTGGTCAATACGACATTAGGACAATATTATATCAGTATTATACTGGTCAATACAACATGAGGACAATATTATATCAGTATTATACTGGTCAATACAACATGAGGACAATATTATATCAGTATTATACTGGTCAATACAACATGAGGACAATATTATATCAGTATTATACTGGTCAATACAACATTAGGACCATATGGTATTCATTCACTGATACGGATTGATATTCCATTGGATGTGATTGAGAATATTTATGTTTTAAGATTATCACGGGAAAACAACTATTTGAGCTAAACGCCATACAATATAATGTAGAGGACAGTTCCATACAATATAATGTAGAGGACAGTTCCATACAATATAATGTAGAGGACAGTTCCATACAATATAATATAGAGGACAGTACCATACAATATAATGTAGAGGACAGTACCATACAATATAATGTAGAGGACAGTTCAATACAATATAATGTAGAGGACAGTTCCATACAATATAATGTAGAGGACAGTTCCATACAATATAATGTAGAGGACAGTTCCATACAATATATTTTAGAATATAACTCATTACAATATAATGTAGAGGACAGTTCCATACAATATATTTTAGAATATAACTCATTACAATATAATGTAGAGGACAGTTCCATACAATATAATGTAGAGGACAGTTCCATACAATATAATGTAGAGGACAGTTCCATACAATATAATGTAGAGGACAGTTCCATACAATATAATGTAGAGGACAGTTCCATTCAATATATTGTAGAATATAACTCCATACAATGTAATGTAGAATATAACTCCATACAATATAATGTAGATGACAGTTCCATGCAATATAATATAGAGGGCAACTCCATACAATATATTGTAGAATACAGTTTCATACAGTATTACAGGCTACCTAGGAAATGATCTATGACTTTGTACAATAACAGAGATGTTAGCCATTGGGGCTGTTAGTTCAAGAATATATGGCTGTTATTGATGCTAAACTTTTCTCTCCATTTCTTATGTCTAAAACAAGAATTGCAGAGATCGAGGAGGATTCTAACGCCTGTTAACTTGTTGGCAAAAACAATCACTGCATTAAATATTTGCATTGAAAGAAGTGACAGTTTGTTAATCATGTAAAGAATAATGCCCAACCATTCTCAAATGTTTTCCCAAACACATTCTTTGGGATTGGGATTCCTACTTTATTACGCACGAAAATGACATTAATTCTACAAAATGCTGTTTACTTTGAAATAATTACAAGACAAAAATGTTCACTTTGTTGAGAAAGATCTATAACATTTAAGTCACTTACTTCTTCTTGCCTCCGTTCATTTCTATAAGAGTTCAGTAATGATTGGTTTCAGTTGTAGAATGTCCGAGACAAACCGAGGTCGGCACCGCGAGTGCTGATGTTTGATCTGTCAGGACAAAATGACAAGGTCTTTTCTTCTGTATCTCATACACTGTTCCCTCCAGACCCCTTTGACAACATCCTATTTGATTATCAACACACAATTAACTGGAAAAGTTCACCCAAACACACCTCACTCACAATAAAGTACAGTAGCAAACGGACAAATTGGGAAGCGAACCCTGGTCTCTCGAGTGAAAGGTACATGGCCATCCTACGCATTGCGCCTATAGGGTTAACCCACCTGTTGTGAATTGTAACATAGCTCATATAGTAAATATCAATACAATACATATTCTGTCATGTTGCACGTGGCAGCCCGAGTCGGGGCAACAGTCGGTACAGGACTACATACCTTCAGTTTTGGGGGACTATCCTTAGTCTTCGGCAGCATGCGACAACTAGGTAGATGACTTTGTGAGACTGAAGTCATGCAGATCACTGCCTCCTTTCTGTTTCATATCTAACTATCCCTCTGATAACGTCATGCCTCCAATGGGAGGTTAAGTGTTGAAGTTTCGCCAGATTCAGAGAAATGTTTTCCTGAGGCGCCAAAGTTTGCATCTTCACTGAGATCCATACAACTGTATTCTGAATATTAACATGTAGCTAATGTCTTGCTGGCAATGACGGAGGTTTATGAAGGGCAGTTTCAGTGATGTAAAGTATGTTCATTTGTTTAGAAAGATACATTATAAAAATAGTGAGATGTTATTAGGTGTGCAGGGACATCTTCTGGACTGCCAGAATATTACAAGACCTTACTCACAATGCACTGAAGCCCCTCACATTGACAATGTGCGTGCGGTCAGCCGGCAGAAACACGCCAGGTGACAATTGTAAGGTTAGGTTTGCTAATTAAAAAATTTAAAAAAAAGAGACTGATCACCACTTTAGATATTTATTAACATAAAGCATAGGCATATTCCTTTGCAATGTTTGGATGGTTATTTTCTAAGTACATGCATATATCTTTGTTTCTGTTACATACAACATAATATAGAGAGCAACTCCATACAATATAATGTAGAAGACAGTTCCATACAATATAATGTAGAAGACAGTTCCATACAATATATTGTAGAAGACAGTTCCATACAATATAATGTAGAAGACAGTTCCATACAATATATTGTAGAAGACAGTTCCATACAATATAATGTAGAAGACAGTTCCATACAATATAATGTAGAAGACAGTTCCATACAATATATTGTAGAAGACAGTTCCATACAATATAATGTAGAAGACAGTTCCATACAATATATTGTAGAAGACAGTTCCATACAATATAATGTAGAAGACAGTTCCATACAATATAATGTAGAAGACAGTTCCATACAATATAATGTAGAAGACAGTTCCATACAATATAATGTAAAGGACAGTTCCATACAATATAATGTAGAGGACAGTTCCATACAATATAATGTAGAAGACAGTTCCATACAATATAATGTAGAAGACAGTTCAATACAATAAAATGTAGAGGACAGTTCCATACAATATAAGGTAGAGGACAGTTCCATACAATATAATGTAGAGGACAGTTCAATACAATATAATGTAGAGGACAGTTCAATACAATATAATGTAGAGGACACTTAAATACAATATAATGTGGAGGACAGTTCAATACAATATAATGTAGAGGACAGTTCCATACAATATAATGTAGAGGACAGTTCCATACAATATAATGTAGAAGACAGTACCATACAATATAATGTAGAAGACAGTTCAATACAATAAAATGTAGAGGACAGTTCCATACAATATAATGTAGAGGACAGTACCATACAATATAAGGTAGAGGACAGTTCCATACAATATAAGGTAGAGGACAGTTCCATACAATATAATGTAGAGGACAGTTCAATACAATATAATGTAGAGGACAGTTAAATACAATATAATGTAGAGGGCAACTCCATACAATAAAATGTTCCATACAATATAATGTAGAGGACAGTTCAATACAATATAATGTAGAGGACAGTTAAATACAATATAATGTAGAGGGCAACTCCATACAATAAAATGTAGAAGACAGTTCCATACAACCGAAATGTGTCTTCTGCATTTAACCCAACCCCTCTGAATCAGAGATATTTATTAACATAAAGCATAGGCATATTCCTTTGCAATGTTTGGATGGTTATTTTCTAAGTACATGCATATATCTTTGTTTCTGTTACATACAACATAATATAGAGAGCAACTCCATACAATATAATGTAGAAGACAGTTCCATACAATATAATGTAGAAGACAGTTCCATACAATATATTGTAGAAGACAGTTCCATACAATATAATGTAGAAGACAGTTCCATACAATATATTGTAGAAGACAGTTCCATACAATATAATGTAGAAGACAGTTCCATACAATATAATGTAGAAGACAGTTCCATACAATATATTGTAGAAGACAGTTCCATACAATATAATGTAGAAGACAGTTCCATACAATATATTGTAGAAGACAGTTCCATACAATATAATGTAGAAGACAGTTCCATACAATATAATGTAGAAGACAGTTCCATACAATATAATGTAGAAGACAGTTCCATACAATATAATGTAAAGGACAGTTCCATACAATATAATGTAGAAGACAGTTCCATACAATATAATGTAGAAGACAGTTCAATACAATAAAATGTAGAGGACAGTTCCATACAATATAAGGTAGAGGACAGTTCCATACAATATAATGTAGAGGACAGTTCAATACAATATAATGTAGAGGACAGTTCCATACAATATAATGTAGAGGACACTTAAATACAATATAATGTGGAGGACAGTTCAATACAATATAATGTAGAGGACAGTTCCATACAATATAATGTAGAGGACAGTTCCATACAATATAATGTAGAAGACAGTACCATACAATATAATGTAGAAGACAGTTCAATACAATAAAATGTAGAGGACAGTTCCATACAATATAATGTAGAGGACAGTACCATACAATATAAGGTAGAGGACAGTACCATACAATATAAGGTAGAGGACAGTTCCATACAATATAAGGTAGAGGACAGTTCCATACAATATAATGTAGAGGACAGTTCAATACAATATAATGTAGAGGACAGTTAAATACAATATAATGTAGAGGGCAACTCCATACAATAAAATGTTCCATACAATATAATGTAGAGGACAGTTCAATACAATATAATGTAGAGGACAGTTAAATACAATATAATGTAGAGGGCAACTCCATACAATAAAATGTAGAAGACAGTTCCATACAACCGAAATGTGTCTTCTGCATTTAACTCAACCCCTCTGAATCAGAGATATTTATTAACATAAAGCATAGGCATATTCCTTTGCAATGTTTGGATGGTTATTTTCTAAGTACATGCATATATCTTTGTTTCTGTTACATACAACATAATATAGAGAGCAACTCCATACAATATAATGTAGAAGACAGTTCCATACAATATAATGTAGAAGACAGTTCCATACAATATATTGTAGAAGACAGTTCCATACAATATAATGTAGAAGACAGTTCCATACAATATATTGTAGAAGACAGTTCCATACAATATAATGTAGAAGACAGTTCCATACAATATAATGTAGAAGACAGTTCCATACAATATATTGTAGAAGACAGTTCCATACAATATAATGTAGAAGACAGTTCCATACAATATATTGTAGAAGACAGTTCCATACAATATAATGTAGAAGACAGTTCCATACAATATAATGTAGAAGACAGTTCCATACAATATAATGTAAAGGACAGTTCCATACAATATAATGTAGAGGACAGTTCCATACAATATAATGTAGAAGACAGTTCCATACAATATAATGTAGAAGACAGTTCAATACAATAAAATGTAGAGGACAGTTCCATACAATATAAGGTAGAGGACAGTTCAATACAATATAATGTAGAGGACAGTTCCATACAATATAATGTAGAGGACACTTAAATACAATATAATGTGGAGGACAGTTCAATACAATATAATGTAGAGGACAGTTCCATACAATATAATGTAGAGGACAGTTCCATACAATATAATGTAGAAGACAGTACCATACAATATAATGTAGAAGACAGTTCAATACAATAAAATGTAGAGGACAGTTCCATACAATATAATGTAGAGGACAGTACCATACAATATAAGGTAGAGGACAGTTCCATACAATATAAGGTAGAGGACAGTTCCATACAATATAATGTAGAGGACAGTTCAATACAATATAATGTAGAGGACAGTTAAATACAATATAATGTAGAGGGCAACTCCATACAATAAAATGTTCCATACAATATAATGTAGAGGACAGTTCAATACAATATAATGTAGAGGACAGTTAAATACAATATAATGTAGAGGGCAACTCCATACAATAAAATGTAGAAGACAGTTCCATACAACCGAAATGTGTCTTCTGCATTTAACCCAACCCCTCTGAATCAGAGAGGTGCGGGGGGCTGCCTTAATCGACTTCCACATCTTCGGCGCCCGGGGAACAGTGGGTTAACTGCCTTGTTCAGGGGCAGAACAACAGATTTTTTTTCCCTTCTCAGCTCGGGGATTTGAACTTGCAACCCTCCGGTTACAAGTCCAACGCTCTAACCACTAGGCTACCTGCCACCCCAGTTAAACAATATAACGTAGAGGACAGTTCCATACAATATAATATAGAGGACAGTTCCATACAATATACTATAGAGGACAGGTCCATACAATATAATGTAGAGGGAAACTCCATCCAATATAATGTAGAGGACAGTTCACTACAATATAATGTAGAGGACATTTCCATACAATATAATATAGAGGGAAACTCCATCCAATATAATGTAGAGGACAGTTCCATACAATATAATGTAGAGGAAAGTTCCATACAATATAATGTAGAGGACATTTCCATACAATATAATGTAGAGGACAGTTCAATACAATATAATGTAGAGGACAGTTCCATACAATATAATGTAGAAGACAGTTCAATACAATAAAATGTAGAGGACAGTTCAATACAATATAATGTAGAGGACAGTTCAATCCAATATAATGTAGAGGACAGTTCCATACAATATAATGTAGCGGACAATTCCATACAATATAATGTAGAGGACAGTTCCATACAATATAATGTAGAGGACAGTACCATACAATATAATGTAGAGGACAGTTCCATACAATATAATGTAGAGGACAGTTCAATACAACATAATGTAGAGGACAGTTCCATGTATTATAATGTAGAATATAACTCCATAAAATATATTAAAGAGGACAGTTCCATACTATATAATGTAGAGGACAGTTCCATCCAATATAATGTAGAGGACAGTTCAATACAATATAATGTAGAGGACAGTTCAATACAATATAATGTAGAGGACAGTTCCATGCAATATAATATAGAGGGCAACTCCATACAATATAATGTAGAGGACAGTTCCATACAATATAATGTAGAGGACAGTTCAATACAACATAATGTAGAGGACAGTTCCATGTATTATAATGTAGAATATAACTCCATAAAATATATTAAAGAGGACAGTTCCATACTATATAATGTAGAGGACAGTTCCATACAATAAAATGTAGAATATAACTCCATACAATATAATGTACAAGACAGTTCCATACAATATAATGTAGAGGACATTTCCATACAATATAATGTAGAATATAACTCCATATAATATATTAAAGAGGACAGTTCCATACAATATAATGTAGAGGACAGTTCCATATAATGTAGATTATAACTCCATTCAATATAATATAGAGGACAGTTCCATACAATATAATGTAGAGGACAGTTCCATACAATATAATGTAGAGGACAGTTCCATACAATATTATATAGAGGACAGTTCCATACAATATACTATATAGGACAGTTCCATACAATATAATGTAGAATATAACTCCATACACAATAATATAGAGGACAGTTCCATATAATATAATGTAGAATATAACTCCATACAATATAATACAGAGGACAGTTCCATACAATATAATGTAGAGGACAGTTCCATACAATATAATGTAGACTATAACTCCATAAAATATAATGTAGAGGACAGTTCCATACAACATAATGTAGAATATAACTCCATACAATATAATGTAGAGGACAGTTCCATACAATATAATGTAGAGGACAGTTCCATACAATATAATGTAGAGGACAGTTCCATACAATATAGTGTAGAGGACAGTTCCATTTAATATAATGTAGAATATAACTCCATAAAATATAATATAGAGGAAAGATCCATACAATATAATGTAGAGGACAGTTCCATGCAATATAATGTAGAGGACAGTTCCAAACAATATAATATAGAATATAACTCCATACAATATAATGTAGAGGACAGTTCCATACAATAGGGTTAGGGGTTAGGGTTACGGTTAGGGTTAGGGGTTAGGGTTAGGGTCAGGGTCAGGTTTAAGAGGGTTTATGTTTATATTTGTTTCAAACCTTGGGTTGCATGGGCCTATTGCAACCTTCTGCCCTGTACATTTTACCGGTCTGGAGAAAGTGGGAGGACATGAGAGCCCGAGAGGTCACTCAAAACAATTCAAAAACAGGAGGAAGAGCAATCATCAATAAAGACCTGGGAGTAAAAGGTTGGACTTTAAACCAAATAAAAAAACGGACAAAACCAGGTTGAGCAATAAACTTCATCATTTTTTATTATTTGAGCTTCCTCCTCGTGTCGGTGGCCTCTCCAGCTCTCTTAATTAGGCTCCCACCCACCCCCCCCCTGTTAGTGTTCTATATTACTCCCTAATGTTCATTCCCAGTGGAGCCAAGGTATTGAGTTTTGAAATCCACCTTGATTCGGCTGCTTTTCTCTGGCCTGTGGTCCAGGAGGGTTTCATCTCCAGACCGGTAATGTGAAGGGATGTTGTGGGGTGGATCTGAAAATGTTTGACCAGGTGTGTTTGTAGTATGTTTTTATCTATTGTGTAGAGGTGCTGTTTGAGGCGTGTCAAGACTGTGTGACGAGTTTCTCCTATATAAATGTTGTTGCATAATGTGCATGTTATGGCATAAATAATGTTGGTGCTTTGGATGGTCATGAGTTGTGGAATGGTACTGGACGTTTGTGCATGTGGATTTAGATTATGTGGAAGTTGTCTAAAATACTGTTGTTCAATGGGGGGTTTGGGAGTGAGTTTATTGGAGAATTTAGCAAATATTAAGAGATCCCTAAGGTTGGGGTTTCTGCGGAAGGCTGATATCGGTCTGAATTCCTGAAGTGGGGGGAATGTGCGTTGTGTTTGAGTGAAGGCGACTTTAAGTCTACGGTGAAGGAGTCTGTTTATGTCTGAGAATGTGCTGATGATGGGTATGATCTGAGGTTCTGTATTTATTGGGGGAATAGGGACAGGGGGTCTGGGATAGGTCTGAGGGTGGAGGACCGGGATAGGATGGGGGGGATAGGGATACAGACCCAGACTCGGGAAAGGGTTAGGGTTAAGGTTAGGGTTAGGGTTAGGGTTAAGGTTAGGGTTAAGGTCAGGGTCAGGGTTAAGGTTAGGGTTAAGATCAGGGTTAGGGTTAGGGTTAAGGTCAGGGTTGAGGTCAGGGTTAGGGTTAGGGTCAGGGTCAGGGTCAGGGTTAAGGTTAAGGTCAAGGTTAGGGTTAGGGTTAAGGTTAGGGTTAGGGTTAGGGTCAAGGTTAGGGTTAGGGTCAAGGTTAGGGTTAGGGTTGAGGTTAGGGTTAAGGTTAGGGTTAGGGTTAAGGTTAGGGTTAGGGTTAAGGTTAGGGTTAAGGTTAGGGTTAGGGTTAGGGTCAGGGTTAAGGTCAGGGTTAGGGTTAAGGTCAGGGTCAGGGTTAGGAGGATCAGGCACTCTGTTCTGGGTAAGGCCTGCCAATGTGTTGGCCTTTATGTACCTCAGTGATCTCTTGGAATATCCCCTCTTCCCCAGTGCACTAAATAGGGTCTGTGTAGCTGAATGAAAGTCTTTCTGTTGTGTACATAATCTATGGAATCGAATGAGTTGTGATTTTATAATGCCAGTGAATGTATGTTTTGGGTGATAACTGGACTTGTGGAGTAGGGCGTGTGTGTCTGTGTCCTTAAAATATACTTTTGTTTGTAAGGAGACTATGTGTGTGTCATTCTCTGGAAAAAAATATTGTTGTGTCCAAGAAGTTTATTGTATGTGGGTGAATGACATATTTGACTGTTATAGTAGGATGATGGTTATTGAGTATTTCAATGAATGTTGTGAAATGTACCAAATCGTGTTCCCACACTCCGAAGATATCATCCAGGTACCGTCTATAAAACATGGGACGCAATGGGCATTTAGCCAAGGCTGTTGACTCCCAGTCTGCCATATAAATATTTGCATAGGCTGGGGCAAACTTTTTACCCATTGCCGTCCCATGGATCTGTAAGTAGTGTTTATTGTTAAATGTAAAACCATTGTTTCTTAATCCAAGTTCTAGAAGCTGTAGAAGGTGTGAGTCTGGTCTATCTGGATATCTCCGGAGTGCAGTTTTCACCGCCGCCAAACCTGACAGAATATTTATGTTGGTGTAGAGAGAGTCTATATCTATAGTGAATAGGTATGCGTTTGCTGGGACTGGGAGGTTGTGAAGCGTGTCTATGAAATGGTATGTGTCCTTAAGGTAGCTCGGGTGCCTTTGTGAGATGGGATTAAGAGGGTTAGGGGTTAGGGTTAGGGTTAGGTTTTGAATATCATTGTGTTTTATATCAACTCATTTGTTTTTCGTTGCACAGGCCTATCTCCTGTTTATCCCCCCTCTTAATGATGTATTGTGTTGCATGTAGTGCTTTAAAAAGGCCCATAGGTGTCCTCCTAAGATCTTAAATAAACTGAAGTGAGTTCTAAAATGATTGCTTTTCTGGGTGACAGTGAAGGATCTATTGTGGTGAGCGATGTATTCAACCATAGTGCTGTTAAATATGAACATAAAAGCAACATTGTGCATTCAGCTGGTTTGGTTTTATTCTGTAAAAAGAAGGGAAAAGCCTAAAAACAGGAAATTCCAGACTAAAACAAATAAAACATCAATATATAGAGTTTAAATAAAACCATGTTCTGCTCCATCCATTATCCTGTCTGTTAAAACCCATTTTCTAAAACTTCTCGCTCAGGCCACTTGGTGTTATAGTCCTCAGGCGCTGGATCCACTCCCGCTCTACCCTCCTCCGCTGCCCACAGGTCCAGCCCAAGTGTGCCTGTAGCCCTGATATTGTGAGATGAGTGATGGGGTGCTCCTGGAAATGGGTTATCAGTGCCGTTTGTAGGTGTGCCCTTTTGATATTATACAGATGTTGTTTGAGTCTGGTTTCTATGGTGTGTTTGGTTTCTCCGATGTATTGTTTATTGCAGAGTGTGCATGTAATGATATAAATGACGTTGTGTGTGTTCAATGAGTATGATTCTTGTACTGGTGCTGATGTGTGGCTGTGTGTGTTTGTAATAAACTTTATCTGTCGAAAATGAGAATTGTGAGATTTGGGGTCTTGTGGTGGCTTACTGCTAAATCTTGCTTTGGTGAGGAGGTCCTTTAAGTTTTTGTTTTTTTTGAAGGCTGAAATTATTCTGTATGGTTTGAGTGGTATGTAAGTGTGCTGAACTGTAGCGAAGTTGTGTTTGATTGATTGATGTAGGGGTCTGATTCTATGTGAAAATGTGGTTACTAGGGGGATGATGATTGTCTGCTGATTGAGTATTGAGGAAGTGTTACGGTTTGGTGATTGGTGCAGATCACTACCCATCGGGGAGTCAGGATTAGGGTCAAGGAGGGAGATAGGGGTTAGGTTAGGATGAGAACCCTGGTTAGGGTAATGGTGAAGGTTAAGGTTAGGAGTAGGGTTTGGGGAGAGGTTAAGGTTAGGAGTGGGGTTTGGGGAGAGGTTAAGGTTAGGAGTGGGGTTTGGGGAGAGGTTAAGGTTAGGAGTGGGGTTTGGGAGAGGTTAAGGTTAGGAGTAGGGTTTGGGGAGAGGTTAAGGTTAGGAGTGGGGTTTGGGGAGAGGTTAAGGTTAGGAGTGGGGTTTGGGGAGAGGTTAAGGTTAGGAGTGGGGTTTGGGGAGAGGTTAAGGTTAGGAGTGGGGTTTGGGGAGAGGTTAAGGTTAGGAGTAGGGTTTGGGGAGAGGTTAAGGTTAGGAGTAGGGTTTGGGGAGAGGTTAAGGTTAGGAGTAGGGTTTGGGGAGAGGTTAAGGTTAGGAGTAGGATTTGGGGAGAGGTTAAGGTTAGGAGTGAGGTTTGGGGGAGAGGTTAAGGTTAGGAGTAGGGTTTGGGGAGAGGTTAAGGTTAGGAGTGGGGGTTTGGGGGAGAGGTTAAGGTTAGGAGTAGGGTTTGGGGAGAGGTTAAGGCTAGGAGTAGGGTTTGGGGAGAGGTTAAGGTTAGGAGTGGGGTTTGGGGAGAGGTTAAGGTTAGGAGTAGGGTTTGGGAGAGGTTAAGGTTAGGAGAAGCGTTTGGGGGAGAGGTTAAGGTTAGGAGTAGGATTGAGGTTAAGGTTAGGAGAGGTGGATGATTTGATGTGGTCTGTGCGTGTTGGGGGAATGGGAGGGAGGGCGGCCAATGTGTTATTTTGATGGTTCTTAAAAATCGTTTTGAATATACTCTTTTCCTAAGTGCATGGAATAGGGTTAGGGTTAGGGTTAGGGTTAGGGTAGGGTTAGGGTTAGGTTAAGGTTAGGAGTGGGGTTTGGGGAGAGGTTAAGGTTAGGAGTGGGGTTTGGGGAGAGGTTAAGGTTAGGAGTGGGGTTTGGGGAGAGGTTAAGGTCAGGAGGGGGTTTGGGGAGAGGTTAAGGTTAGGAGTAGGGTTTGGGGGAGAGGTTAAGGTTAGGAGTAGGGTTTGGGGGAGAGGTTAAGGTTAGGAGTAGGGTTTGGGGAGAGGTTAAGGTTAGGAGTAGGATTTGGGGAGAGGTTAAGGTTAGGAGTGAGGTTTGGGGAGAGGTTAAGGTTAGGAGTAGGGTTTGGGGAGAGGTTAAGGTTAGGAGTAGGGTTTGGGGAGAGGTTAAGGTTAGGAGTAGGGTTTGGGGAGAGGTTAAGGCTAGGAGTAGGGTTTGGGGAGAGGTTAAGGTTAGGAGTGGGGTTTTGGGGAGAGGTTAAGGTTAGGAGTAGGGTTTGGGGAGAGGTTAAGGTTAGGAGTAGCGTTTGGGGAGAGGTTAAGGTTAGGAGTAGGATTGAGGTTAAGGTTAGGAGAGGTGGATGATTTGATGTGGTCTGTGCGTGTTGGGGGAATGGGAGGGAGGGCGGCCAATGTGTTATTTTTGATGGTTCTTAAAAATCGTTTTGAATATACTCTTTTCCTAAGTGCATGGAATAGGTTAGGTTAGGTTAGGTTAGGTTAGGGTTAGGTTAGGTTAGGGTTAGGTTAGGTTAGGTTAGGTTTTGAGTTCGAGTAGGGTTAAAAAGAGATTAATTTATCTTGTTGTGCGAGGCCTATTGTTGTGTACCCTCCAATCTAAATAAATTCCACTGTTAAAACCTACTAGATTGCTCTCCTAAGAACCTTACCAAAAGTAAGTTGGTTAATAGTGCTTCTAAAATGATTGTCTGAATGGTTATCTAGGATCATGAAGGGACTAAGATATTAAAATGTACAAGGGGTCAAGGGATGGATGCTTTATTAATACATATACAAACAGTTATAAACCCATATATCTATAAAAGTGCTAAAAGGTCAAGTGCTACGTTGTTAAAACAAATTCAAATACATAAAACCCAAAGGAATAAAACTATTACAAATCATCATGCAGATGTTAAATATAATAAAAACCACACAAACTTTATTTATTGTGTTTTTGTTTTATGGTGCATCCTTCTTCCAACTCCTTGAGAACCCTGTAAACAAGTGCTGTCCCTTTCCATGGATCCTATCTGACCGGTTAAAAACGCTCATTCAGACCGCTAGGTGAACTTGTTTGTAGGTCTCTTATCCACCTACGTTCCACTGCCTTTCGCCGCCCACTGGTCCACCCAGAACACGACTGCAATCCTGATATATTGAGGTAAGTGATGGGGTGATCCTGGAAATGAGTAACTAGTTCTGTGTGTAGATGGGCCCGTTTGATATTGTATAGATGTTGTTTGAGTCTAATTTCTACTGTATACTGGGTTTCCCCAATGTAGTGCTTTCCACAAAATGTGCAAGTGATTATATATATTACGTTTTGAGTGGAGAGGGAAATTGAATCTAAAACTGGAGCGGAGGTCTTGCTATAGGAGTTTGAAATGAATTTTCTTGGTCTGAAGTGGGCCGTGTAGGGTTTGGGTGGTTGTGGGGGCTTAGTGCTGTATTTAGCTTGGATGAGGATGTCTTTGAGACTCTTATTCCTCCTAAATGCTGAGATGATTCTATACTGCTGGAGGGGTGAGTGTGCCTGTTGGGTGATGGAAAAATTGTGTTTGAATGCCTGATGTAACGGTCTAATCCTATGTGAGAATGTAGTAACTAAGGGGATGAGGATTGTCTCTTGCTCGGAAGGAGAATAAAAGGAGGAAATTAGATTGTGGTTCCGAGAGGGTCCATTTCCAAATCTGTTACTCTAGGAGGGGTAAGGTTGGTGGTAGGGTTAAGGTTAGAGTTAGGTGGGTTAGGTTAGGTGGGGTTAGGGGGTTAGGTTAGGTGGGTTAAGGTTAGGTTAGTGGGGTTAAGGTTAGGTTAGTGGTGGTTAAGGTTAGAGTTAGTGGGATTAAGTTTAGGTTAGTGGTGGGGTTAAGGTTAGGTTAGGTGGGTTAAGGTTAGGTTAGTGGTGGGGTTAAGGTTAGGTTAGGGTGGGTTATGTTAGGTTAGGTAGGGTTAGGTTAGGTGGGTTAGGGTTAGGTTAGGGTTAGGGTTAGTGGTGGGTTAGGTTAGGTTAGTGTGGGTTAGGGTAGGTTAGGATTAGGGCAGGAACAGGTTAGGTTAGGTTAGGTTAGGGGTTGGGGTTTGGGGTTTGGGGTTAGGTTAGGGTTAGGTTAGGTTAGGTTTTGAGTTCGAGTAGGGTTAAAAGAGATTAATTTATCTTGTTGTGCAGGCCTATTGTTGTGTACCTCCAATCTAAATAAATTCCACTGTTAAAACCCACTAGATTGCCTCCTAAGAACCTTACCAAAAGTAAGTTGGTTAATAGTGCTTCTAAAATGATTGTCTGAATGGTTATCTAGGATCATGAAGGGACTAAGATATTAAAATGTACAAGGGGTCAAGGGATGGATGCTTTATTAATACATATACACACAGTTATAAACCCATATATCTATAAAAGTGCTAAAAGGTCAAGTGCTACGTTGTTAAAACAAATTCAAATACATAAAACCCAAAGGAATAAAACTATTACAAATCATCATGCAGATGTTAAATATAATAAAAACCACACAAACTTTATTTATTGTGTTTTTGTTTTATGGTGCATCCTTCTTCCAACTCCTTGAGAACCCTGTAAACAAGTGCTGTCCCTTTCCATGGATCCTATCTGACCGGTTAAAAACGCTCATTCAGACCGCTAGGTGTAATTGTTTGTAGGTCTCTTATCCACCTACGTTCCACTGCCTTTCGCCGCCCACTGGTCCACCCAGAACACGACTGCAATCCTGATATATTGAGGTAAGTGATGGGGTGATCCTGGAAATGAGTAACTAGTTCTGTGTGTAGATGGGCCCGTTTGATATTGTATAGATGTTGTTTGAGTCTAATTTCTACTGTATACTGGGTTTCCCCAATGTAGTGCTTTCCACAAAATGTGCAAGTGATTATATATATTACATTTTGAGTGGAGAGGGAAATTGAATCTAAAACTGGAGCGGAGGTCTTGCTATAGGAGTTTGAAATGAATTTTCTTGGTCTGAAGTGGGCCGTGTAGGGTTTGGGTGGTTGTGGGGGCTTAGTGCTGTATTTAGCTTGGATGAGGATGTCTTTGAGACTCTTATTCCTCCTAAATGCTGAGATGATTCTATACTGCTGGAGGGGTGAGTGTGCCTGTTGGGTGTTGGAAAAATTGTGTTTGAATGCCTGATGTAACGGTCTAATCCTATGTGAGAATGTAGTAACTAAGGGGATGAGGATTGTCTCTTGCTCGGAAGGAGAATAAAAGGAGGAAATTAGATTGTGGTTCCGAGAGGGGTCCATTTCCAAATCTGTTACTCTAGGAGGGTAAGGTTGGTGGTAGGGTTAAGGTTAGAGTTGGGGGTGGGGTTAGGGGTGGGGTTAGGGGTGGGGTTAGGATTAGGTGGGGTTAAGGTTAGGGTGGGGTTAAGGTTAGGTTAGTGGTGGGGTTAAGGTTAGAGTTAGTGGGATTAAGGTTAGGGTTAGTGGTGGGGTTAGGGTTAGGGTTAGTGGGATTAAGGTTAGGGTTAGTGGTGGGGTTAAGGTTAGGGTTAGGGAGTTAAGGTTAGGGGTTAGGGTGGGTTAAGGTTAGGTTAGGGGTGGGGTTAGGGTTAGGGGTGGGGTTAAGGTTAGGGTTAGGGGTGGGGGTTAGGGTTAGGGTTAGGTGGGCTAGGGTTAGGGTTAGTGGTGGGGTTAGGGTTAGGTTAGCGGTGGGGTTAGGGGTGGGGTTAGGGTTAGGATTAGGGCAGGAACAGGATACGAACCCGAATTAAGGTAAGGGTTAAGGTTAGGGTTACGATCAGGTTGAGGTCAGGGAAGGGGGATTTGGAAATGTCTCTGGAACCTCTGTGATGAAGGTTGGGGTCAGATAAAGTGATGGACAGACTTGTATTATGTGAGTGTGTGGGCTGAATGGGAGAGAGGGCCCCCAAGGTGCTGTTTTTTATGGTTCTGAGGTATCGTTTAGGTTAAGGGTTAGGGTTAGGTTAAGGGTTAGGGGTTAGGGTTTAAGGTTAGGGGTTAGGGTTAGGTTAGGGTTAGGGTTAGGTTAGGTTAGGTTAGGGTTAGGGTTAGGTTAGGTTTTGAATATCATTGTGTTTTATATCAACTCATTTGTTTTTTCGTTGCACAGGCCTATCTCCTGTTTATCCCCTCTTAGTGATGTATTGTGTTGCATGTAGTGCTTTAAAAAGGCCCGTAGGTGTCCTCCTAAGATCTTAAATAAACTGAAGTGAGTTCTAAAATGATTGCTTTTCTGGGTGACAGTGCAGGGTCTATTGTGGTGAGCGATGTATTCAACCATAGTGCTGTTAAATATGAACATAAAAGCAACATTGTGCATTCAGCTGGTTTGGTTTTATTCTGTAAAAGAAGGAAAAGCCTAAAAACAGGAAATTCCAGACTAAAACAAATAAAACATCAATATATAGAGTTTAAATAAAACCATGTTCTGCTCCATCCATTTTCCTGTCTGTTAAAACCCATTTTCTAAAACTTCTCGCTCAGGCCACTTGGTGTTATAGTCCTCAGGCGCTGGATCCACTCCCTGTTCTACCCTCCTCCGCTGCCCACAGGTCCAGCCCAAGTGTGCCTGTAGCCCTGATATTGTGAGATGAGTGATGGGGTGCTCCTGGAAATGGGTTATCAGTGCCGTTTGTAGGTGTGCCCTTTTGATATTATACAGATGTTGTTTGAGTCTGGTTTCTATGGTGTGTTTGGTTTCTCCGATGTATTGTTTATTGCAGAGTGTGCATGTAATGATATAAATGACGTTGTGTGTGTTCAATGAGTATGTTTCTTGTACTGGTGCTGATGTGTGGCTGTGTGTGTTTGTAATAAACTTTATCTGTCGAAAATGAGAATTGTGAGATTTGGGGTCTTGTGGTGGCTTACTGCTAAATCTTGCTTTGGTGAGGAGGTCCTTTAAGTTTTTGTTTTTCTGAAGGCTGAAATTATTCTGTATGGTTTGAGTGGTATGTAAGTGTGCTGAACTGTAGCGAAGTTGTGTTTGATTGATTGATGTAGGGGTCTGATTCTATGTGAAAATGTGGTTACTAGGGGATGATGATTGTCTGCTGATTGAGTATTGAGGAAGTGTTACGGTTTGGTGATTGGTGCAGATCACTACCCATCGGGGAGTCAGGATTAGGGTCAAGGAGGGAGATAGGGGTTAGGTTAGGATGAGAACCCTGGTTAGGGTAATGGTGAAGGTTAAGGTTAGGAGTGAAGTTTGGGGAGAGGTTAAGGTTAGGAGTGGGGTTTGGGGAGAGGTTAAGGTTAGGAGTGGGGTTTGGGGAGAGTTAAGGTTAGGAGTGGGGTTTGGGGGAGAGGTTAAGGTTAGGAGTGGGGTTTGGGGAGAGGTTAAGGTTAGGAGTAGGGTTTGGGGAGAGGTTAAGGTTAGGAGTAGGGTTTGGGGAGAGGTTAAGGTTAGGAGTAGGGTTTGGGGAGAGGTTAAGGTTAGGAGTGAGGTTTGGGGAGAGGTTAAGGTTAGGAGTGGGGTTTGGGGAGAGGTTAGGGTTAGGAGTAGGGTTTGGGGAGAGGTTAAGGTTAGGAGTAGGGTTTGGGGGAGAGGTTAAGGTTAGGAGTGGGGTTTGGGGAGAGGTTAAGGTTAGGAGTAGGGTTTGGGAGAGGTTAAGGTTAGGAGTAGGGTTTGGGAGAGGTTAAGGTTAGGAGTAGGTTTGGGAGAGGTTAAGGTTAGGAGTAGGGTTTGGGGAGAGGTTAAGGTTAGGAGTAGGGTTTGGGGAGAGGTTAAGGTTAGGAGTAGGGTTTGGGGAGAGGTTAAGGTTAGGAGTGGGGTTTGGGGAGAGGTTAAGGTTAGGAGTAGGGTTTGGGGAGAGGTTAAGGTTAGGAGTAGGGTTTGGGGAGAGGTTAAGGTTAGGAGTAGGATTGAGGTTAAGGTTAGGAGAGGTGGATGATTTGATGTGGTCTGTGCGTGTTGGGGGAATGGGAGGGAGGGCGGCCAATGTGTTATTTTTGATGGTTCTTAAAATCGCTTTTGAATATCCTCTTTCCTAAGTGCGTGGAATAGTGTATTTATTGCATATTCCAGGTCTTGTTTGCAAGATGATATCCTGTAGAACCGTATGAGTTGTGATTTTATTATTCCCTTAAATGTATGTTTAGGGTGGTAGCTGTGTTTATGGAGTAAAGCGTGTGTGTCAGTTGGTTTGAAGTAGACTCTGGTTTGTAGTGTTTTCTGTGGTTGGTTGTTATTACTGAAAAAAACTGTTGTGTCTAGGAAGTTGACTTCTTGCGGATGAATTGTGTATTTAATCTTGATGGATGAATGATGGCTGTTGAGAATGTTTATAAAGTCTGTGAATAATTGAATGTCGTGAGGCCAGGCTCCTATTATGTCATCTAAGAAACGGTAATAAAAGGTGGGTTGATATGGACACTTGGCCAGTGCCTCTCTCTCCCATTCAGCCATGTATATATTGGCGTAAGCAGGTGCAAATTTTTTACCCATAGCTGTTCCCTCCACCTGAAGGTAATAGTGGTCGTTGAATAAAAAGTCATTGCTAGTAAGGCTGATTTCTAATAGTTGTAATATTTCTTTGTCCGGTCTAGTGTTGTCTGGGTATCTCTTAAAGATATTTCTAATTGCTTGAATTCCTGTTGCTGTATTTATATTCGTATATAGGCTATCAATATCTATTGTGAATATGTGGGTGTGGGAGGGAACAACTATGGGTCCAATCCTCTCCATAAAGTGGTACGTGTCCCTTAGAAAGCTGGGGTGCCTGGTGGAGAGAGGGTTAATATGATGATCTATATATTGAGAGATGTTATAAGATTCACTATTGCAGTCGGATACAATCGGTCTGCCAGGAGGAACTTCAAAGGAATTGTCCATGTCGCCGGTTCCTTGTGTACTTTTAACAGTAAGTAAAATAGTCTGGGTCGTGGGGTGTCTGTACCGTAGAGAAAGTCCCGTTGTTTTGCTGTGATGTAGTGTAGGTCATAGAGTCTTTTTATTATTGTCCTTAACTGTGTCTGTGTCTGTGGTTGTATACTGTTTTCTATTGGTTTGTAATGTTTGGTGTTTGATAACTGTCTATTGGCTTCATACATGTATTGATGTGTATCTAATATGACTATTTTTGACCCTTTGTCTGCTGGTTTGATGATTATGTGTGGGTTATTTTTAAGTTGTTGTATTGCCTGTCTTTCTACCTGTGTGAGGTTATCCTCCCTATCCGTGTGAATCTGATGGTTGTGAAGTGTGTTCTTGTCTGTTCTAATTAGTCTCTGATTCTACCATCTATCTGGGAGGTTTTAGGTTCCCAGGTAGATGGTAAAGTAAATGGTTGGTGGTTGTCGCTCATGCGTTGTAGTCAAAGTAGTCCAACAATTTGAGTCTATGATATTTGTGAGTGTCCCTTTGAAGTTCCTCCCAGTCAAATTTGTTTGGGCGAGGGATGAATGTCAACCCTCTCTCCAGGAGCTGTGTTTGTGCTGCTGTGGGGATGAAGGATTTGGAAAGGTTCATGATGTTCGATGTTGACTGGTCCGCTGCTCCCTTGGTGGAGGATCTGCACCGCTACTAGGGAAGGAAGGAAATTGAGAGAAAGGCCATTTCTATCCAGACTGTGGCTTGTGGTTAGTGTAAATTTAGCTGTCTGCACCAGTGTTGGAAAGATGAGCTCCGCTGTGGTGGATGTCCAGTGTATGAGATCTGTTGTTGTGTGAAATGTGTCTTGTGGAATCTCTAATAGGGTTGGAAAGTTAGTGGTGATGTAACCGTTGATGATCTTAAGGTTTCTCTTCTGCTGTGGAGTAAGAAGAGGTGAATGGCTGATGACCGGGATGTATATTGTTGCGCTTTGGGAATGTTTTCTTTGCCTCCTTGTGCATAACTGACAACTGTTTTAGTGATGTTTGGAATGGGTCGTGATCCTTGTTGTTCAAGCTCCACCGAGAGAACAACAGTCGCCGTGTCTGTATGTATGGGGTGTTTTCTCCAGTACCTTTGTGAGGTGATAGAATGTTGCCCTGGGTAACTGTCGACTTGGATGTTGGGGTTATTGAATGGTGGGATCCGGTTGAGGTTTGAATCTCCTATGATGAGTGTTGGTGTGTGTCCCTCAATGTTCCAATCTGCCACCTTATAGTTCGGCCTGGCCCTGTGATAGAAGGGTTTTTGTGAAGTGTGTGTAAGTGTGGGCTGTGGTTGGGGTTGAGGCTGGGATTGTGGTTGTGGTGGGGATGATGGTGGGTAATTTGAGGCGCCAGTTGTACAGGGGTCCTGGACAGGCAGAGGCACCATGATATTTTGTTTTTGTGGGGGTTCGGATTTGGGAGCTTTGGGGTGTTGCCCATTTTCTTGCCCTTTATTCATCATCATCTGCCCTTGAGTTGCCCTGTCCTTGTCTGTACCCCTGGCCTGGCGCCTCCTGTGGGTGAAAGAGGAGCGGATGTAATTATGTCTTTTAATATTATTGATACATTACCCTTTACTCTTTGTGGCCAGTGTTTTGTTTGATGGGTGTAGCTATGGGTGCGAGTTTCTGTTTGACTGTTAGCTGTGTGATGAACCTGGGCTCTGATAGGATGGGCTGCTTGTGGAGTAGGAGGACCCACTGGACTTGTCCATTTCCTCTCCTCAGTTGTAGGGGGTTCTATTGTTGCCTCTCTTTTTTGATTGGAGGGGGGAGAAGCCGTTAAAGTGGATGTTGAGGGTGGAGAGTGGAGATGTGTTTGGAGAGAGTCTGTGTGCGAGGGCTATAGGTTTCACTCAGGGTCGGTTGTTTTCCCAGTGATAGTGTCCGTATGTACGATGGTTGTCTTTTTGGCAGGGGATGAGGTTTTGACAAAGGTGGAAATTCCTCTGCTGAGGAGAGAGGTGGCACTGGGGTTGGAGTTGGTAGCGTTGGCCGGGAGTTTGTGGTGGGGTGTTTTCTATAGCTTCCGTGTATGTGGTTGATCTTGTATTGTGTTCGTCTGCATGGTTGTTTGTTGAGAAGAGGGGGTGACCTGAGGGCATTTGAAGGTGGTTTCTACTCTAATGATGGTGGTGGGTGTCAGTTTATGCTTGTACTCTCTTATGTGCCCAGCCCATTGCTATGGTCAGTGCCAGAGTATTGGGTGTGTTTATTTGTTGTGTAATGGTGTGGGTGATTGACTGGTAATGAGTCTGGAGTATGTGCATGTTGTTTTGCATCCACTGGTGTGTGTTCTGTGATAGTTTTGTTGTGGTGTAGTCTGTGGGTGAGGATGGTTTGATAAAGTTGGTGACCCGATGCACCTGTCTCATCATACCAGTAGGGAATGCACAATTTTAGTGCCTTCTCCACCACTTCCATGTGGTGGGTTGCCTGTATTAATTTAAAATACAGTTTGGCCGCCTGCCTTGTCTCCTCATCTGGGGTTTGTATAGGCCAGGCTGTCTGTATGCATAGGGTTGGGGTTGTGATATCCTGCCATGTGATGTGGTTGTCAAATTCCTCAATGACTGCATGGTTACTAAACCATGAGGCTAAAATACCTAAGTCCTGTACTTCCTAGTTAAAACAATACAACCAGGGTGTTCTCAGTCGAGGAGGACTGGACAGTGTAATTCAAAAAGCAAGGCAATACTATACTTAGAATAAAAGATGTGAAGGCCTGAACTGCACGAGACTTTGGTGCTGCTCAGGGCCAGTCCTTACCGCCTTGTTCTTTGTATGCCGGGTTATTGAGATATGGAGGTGGGAGATGAGGCTACCAGTTGTTTCTTGGTGTTCCCCAGTTCCAGGGCTGGGGCTGTGATCCGTTGTTCTTTGTTAGAGTCCAATCCTGTTAAAAGATCTGGTTCCAGAGGTTAAAATCCAGATGGTTTTTCAAGTGTCTATGCACTTTAGGCAATGAGCTCCCCTTATCCCTCCACATCTTGAATCTAAAACTTAACTTTTAATGCTATTGGTTAAAATCAAAAGTGATTAAAAGCCAAACAATGTTTAAAATCCACTGTGAAGTCCTGTTTCCAAACCCTGACGTTTCGCAGAGTTTTCTGCTTCTTCAGAGGGTCTTTTCCTCGACCGAGAACACCCCGTGCCCCTTTTAAAATGGGAGCAATTAGGAGGGAGAAACCCAACCACTGCTCCCAAAGTGGGCGTTTCTAACTTCCTGTTACCCTATTGGTCCGATTTACCAGTGGGAGCTACTCAAAGGCGGGAAAATTATTGCATTTTAAGGGCTTGTATGTTAAACTCCTCTTTCTTCAGTTTGCTTTTCAGTTCAGTTTCAAGGCTTTGTTATAAATGAACCTGGCAATATCCCCACCCATACCTTATATCCATTAAATTGCATCTTTGTCATCATAGTCCCTCCTTTGTCTCAGTATTTCCCTCTCTGATACTTTATTTCCCTGTCTTTCCCTCCCTACTCCATCCCTATATTGTTATTCTGTTCAGTTCTACTACATTTTCTATTATTCTGTACATTTGTATCCCTTAGTTGTTGTGTGTGGTTCTGTATCTGGGCACTATGCAATCCCTCTGGCACAATGAGACAAATCAAAGAAATAAAAATAAATAACCGTGTTGGGGAAAAAGAAGGTTGATCCAATGTTATATATTGCTGTAATTCACGGGCGCTATTGCTCTCTCGGGTCTGGACGTGGATGACCTGTGGACAGCGGAAGAGCAACACACCACACAGGAGCAGAAACCAGCACCCGAGGGCAGCACCACACTTGTAGAGGGACAACACAGGATGGCACGGGCTAGGGTTAGGTTTTGAATATCATTGTGTTTTATATCAACTCATTTGTTTTTCGTTGCACAGGCCTATCTCCTGTTTATCCCCTCTTAATGATGTATTGTGTTGCATGTAGTGCTTTAAAAAGGCCCGTAGGTGTCCTCCTAAGATCTTAAATAAACTGAAGTGAGTTCTAAAATGATTGCTTTTCTGGGTGACAGTGAAGGGTCTATTGTGGTGAGCGATGTATTCAACCATAGTGCTGTTAAATATGAACATAAAAGCAACATTGTGCATTCAGCTGGTTTGGTTTTATTCTGTAAAAAGAAGGAAAAGCCTAAAAACAGGAAATTCCAGACTAAAACAAATAAAACATCAATATATAGAGTTTAAATAAAACCATGTTCTGCTCCATCCATTTTCCTGTCTGTTAAAACCCATTTTCTAAAACTTCTCGCTCAGGCCACTTGGTGTTATAGTCCTCAGGCGCTGGATCCACTCCTCGTTCTACCCTCCTCCGCTGCCCACAGGTCCAGCCCAAGTGTGCCTGTAGCCCTGATATTGTGAGATGAGTGATGGGGTGCTCCTGGAAATGGGTTATCAGTGCCGCTTGTAGGTGTGCCCTTTGATATTATACAGGTGTTGTTTGAGTCTGGTTTCTATGGTGTGTTTGGTTTCTCCGATGTATTGTTTATTGCAGAGTGTGCATGTAATGATATAAAATGACGCTGTGTGTGTTCAATGAGTATGATTCTTGTACTGGTGCTGATGTGCGGCTGTGTGTGTTTGTAATAAACTTTATCTGTCGAAAATGAGAATTGTGAGATTTGGGGTCTTGTGGTGGCTTACTACTAAATCTTGCTTTGGTGAGGAGGTCCTTTAAGTTTTTGTTTTTCTGAAGGCTGAAATTATTCTGTATGGTTTGAGTGGTATGTAAGTGTGCTGAACTGTAGCGAAGTTGTGTTTGATTGATTGATGTAGGGTCTGATTCTATGTGAAAATGTGGTTACTAGGGGGATGATGATTGTCTGCTGATTGAGTATTGAGGAAGTGTTACGGTTTGGTGATTGGTGCAGATCACTACCCATCGGGAGTCAGGATTAGGGTCAAGGAGGGAGATAGGGGTTAGGTTAGGATGAGAACCCTGGTTAGGGTAATGGTGAAGGTTAAGGTTAGGAGTGAAGTTTGGGGAGAGGTTAAGGTTAGGAGTGGGGTTTGGGGGAGAGGTTAAGGTTAGGAGTGGGTTTGGGGGAGAGGTTAAGGTTAGGAGTAGGGGTTTGGGGAGAGGTTAAGGTTAGGAGTAGGGTTTGGGGAGAGGTTAAGGTTAGGAGTGAGGTTTGGGGAGAGGTTAAGGTTAGGAGTGGGGTTTGGGGAGAGGTTAGGGTTAGGAGTAGGGTTTGGGTTAGGGTTAGGGTTAGGAGTGGGGTTTGGGGAGAGGTTAAGGTTAGGAGTAGGGTTTGGGGAGAGGTTAAGGTTAGGAGTAGGGTTAGGGTTAGGGTTAGGGTTAGGGTTAGGGTTAGGTTTTGAATATCATTGTGTTTTATATCAACTCATTTGTTTTTCGTTGCACAGGCCTATCTCCTGTTTATCCCCTCTTAGTGATGTATTGTGTTGCATGTAGTGCTTTAAAAAGGCCTGAGGTGTCCTCCTAAGATCTTAAATAAACTGAAGTGAGTTCTAAAATGATTGCTTTTCTGGGTGACAGTGCAGGGTCTATTGTGGTGAGCGATGTATTCAACCATAGTGCTGTTAAATATGAACATAAAAGCAACATTGTGCATTCAGCTGGTTTGGTTTTATTCTGTAAAAAGAAGGGAAAAGCCTAAAAACAGGAAATTCCAGACTAAAACAAATAAAACATCAATATATAGAGTTTAAATAAACCATGTTCTGGCTCCATCCATTTTCCTGTCTGTTAAAACCCATTTTCTAAAACTTCTCGTTCAGGCCACTTGGTGTTATAGTCCTCAGGCGCTGGATCCACTCCTGCTCTACTCCTCCTCCGCTGCCCACAGGTCCAGCCCAAGTGTGCCTGTAGCCCTGATATTGTGAGATGAGTGATGGGGTGCTCCTGGAAATGGGTTATCAGTGCCGCTTGTAGGTGTGCCCTTTGATATTATACAGGTGTTGTTTGAGTCTGGTTTCTATGGTGTGTTTGGTTTCTCCGATGTATTGTTTATTGCAGAGTGTGCATGTAATGATATAAATGACGTTGTGTGTGTTCAATGAGTATGTTTCTTGTACTGGTGCTGATGTGTGGCTGTGTGTGTTTGTAATAAACTTTATCTGTCTAAAATGAGAATTGTGAGATTTGGGGTCTTGTGGTGGCTTACTGCTAAATCTTGCTTTGGTGAGGAGGTCCTTTAAGTTTTTGTTTTTCTGAAGGCTGAAATTATTCTGTATGGTTTGAGTGGTATGTAAGTGTGCTGAACTGTAGCGAAGTTGTGTTTGATTGATTGATGTAGGGTCTGATTCTATGTGAAAATGTGGTTACTAGGGGATGATGATTGTCTGCTGATTGAGTATTGAGGAAGTGTTACGGTTTGGTGATTGGTGCAGATCACTACCCATCGGGGAGTCAGGATTAGGGTCAAGGAGGGAGATAGGGGTTAGGTTAGGATGAGAACCCTGGTTAGGGTAATGGTGAAGGTTAAGGTTAGGGAGTGAAGTTTGGGGAGAGGTTAAGGTTAGGAGTGGGGTTTGGGGAGAGGTTAAGGTTAGGAGTGGGTTTGGGGAGAGGTTAAGGTTAGGAGTAGGGTTTGGGGAGAGGTTAAGGTTAGGAGTAGGGTTTGGGGAGAGGTTAAGGTTAGGAGTAGGGTTTGGGGAGAGGTTAAGGTTAGGAGTAGGGTTTGGGGAGAGGTTAAGGTTAGGGTTAGGGGAGAGGTTAAGGTTAGGAGTAGGGTTTGGGGAGAGGTTAAGGTTAGGAGGGTTTGGGGAGAGGTTAAGGTTAGGAGTAGGGTTTGGGGAGAGGTTAAGGCTAGGAGTAGGGTTTGGGAGAGGTTAAGGTTAGGAGGGGGTTTGGGGGAGAGGTTAAGGTTAGGAGTAGGGTTTGGGGAGAGGTTAAGGTTAGGAGTAGGGTTTGGGGGAGAGGTTAAGGTTAGGAGTAGGATTGAGGTTAAGGTTAGGAGAGGTGGATGATTTGATGTGGTCTGTGCGTGTTGGGGAATGGGAGGGAGGGCACAATGTGTTATTTTTGATGGTTCTTAAAATCGCTTTTGAATATCCTCTTTCCTAAGTGCGTGGAATAGTGTATTTATTGCATATTCCAGGTCTTGTTTGCAAGATGATATCCTGTAGAACCGTATGAGTTGTGATTTTATTATTCCTTAAATGTATGTTTAGGGTGGTAGCTGTGTTTATGGAGTAAAGTGGTGTGTCTGTTGGTTTGAAGTAGACTCTGGTTTGTAGTGTTTTCTGTGGTTGGTTGTTATTACTGAAAACTGTTGTGTCTAGGAAGTTGACTTCAAGTGATGAATTGTGTATTTAATCTTGGATGGATGAATGATGGCTGTTGAGAATGTTTATAAAGTCTGTGAATAATTGAATGTCGTGAGGCCAGGCTCCTATTATGTCATCTAAGAAACGGTAATAAAAGGTGGGTTGATATGGACACTTGGCCAGTGCCTCTCTCTCCCATTCAGCCATGTATATACAAGCAAGCAGGTTAGGGTTGTTGGGCCAGTCAGGTTAGGGCTAGGCCAGGCCAGGCCAGGTGCTGTGCCAGGCCAGGCTGGCCAGGCTGTGCTGTGCCAGGCCAGGCCAGGCCAGGCCAGGAGGCTGTGCTGTGCAGGCCAGGCCAGGCTGTGCTGTGCCAGGCTGTGCTGGGCCAGGCTGTGCCAGGCCAGGCCAGGCCAGGCTGTGCCAGGCCAGGCCAGGCCAGGCCAGGCCAGGCCAGGCCAGGCCAGGCCAGGCCAGGCCAGGCCAGGCCAGGCCAGGCCAGTGCCAGGCCAGGCCAGGCCAGGCCAGGCCAGGCCAGGCCAGGCCAGGCCAGGCCAGGCCAGGCCAGGCCAGGCCAGGCCAGGCCAGGCCAGGCCAGGCCAGGCCAGGCCAGGCCAGGCCAGGCCAGGCCAGGCCAGGCCAGGCCAGGCCAGGCCAGGCCAGGCCAGGCCAGGCCAGGCCAGGCCAGGCCAGGCTGGGCCAGGCCAGGCCAGGCCAGGCCAGGCCAGGCCAGCTGTGCTGTGCCAGGCCAGGCCAGGCCAGGCTGTGCCAGGCTGTGCCAGGCCAGGCCAGGCCAGCTGTGCTGTGCTGTGCCAGTGCTGTGCTGTGCCAGGCCAGGCTGTGCTGTGCCAGGCCAGGCCAGCAGCCAGGCTGTGCTGTGCCAGGCCAGGCCAGTGCTGTGCTGTGCTGTGCTGTGCCAGGCCAGGCTAGGCCAGGCCAGGCCAGGCCAGGCCAGGCCAGGTGCTGTGCTGTGGCTGTGCCAGGGCTGTGCCAGGCCAGGCCAGGCTGTGCTGTGCTGCAGGCCAGTGCTGTGCTGTGCTGTGTGCTGTGCTGTGCCAGGCCAGGCCAGGCCAGGCCAGCTGTGCAGGCCAGGCAGGCCAGGCCAGGCCACAGGCCAGGCTGTGCTGTGCAGTGCCAGGCCAGGCCAGGCCAGGCCAGGCCAGGCCAGGCCAGGCCAGGCCAGGCCAGGCCAGGCCAGGCCAGGCCAGGCCAGGCCAGGCCAGGCCAGGCCAGGCCAGGCCAGGCCAGGCCAGGCCAGGCCAGGCCAGGCCAGGCCAGGCCAGGCCAGGCCAGGCCAGGCCAGGCCAGGCCAGGCCAGGCCAGGCCAGGCCAGGCCAGGCCAGGCCAGGCCAGGCCAGGCCAGGCCAGGCTGTGCTTGAGCCAGGCTGCCAGGCCAGGCCAGGCAGGCCAGGCCAGGCTCAGGCCAGGCCAGGCCAGGCCAGGCCAGGCCAGCAGGCCAGGCTCAGGCCAGGCCAGGCCAGCTGTGCCAGGCCAGGCCAGGCCAGGCCAGGCAGGCAGGCCAGGCTAGGCCAGGCTAGTGCCAGGCCAGGCCAGGCTGTGCAAAGCAGGCCAGGCCAGGCCAGGCTGTGCCAGGCTGTGCTGTGCTGTGCTGTGCTGTGCTGTGCCAGGCCAGGCCAGGCCAGGCCAGGCCAGGCCAGGCCAGGCCAGGCCAGGCCAGGCCAGGCCAGGCCAGGCCAGGCCAGGCCAGGCCAGGCCAGGCCAGCTGTGCCAGGCCAGCTGTGCCAGGCCAGGCCAGGCCAGTGCCAGGCCAGGTGCCAGGCCAGGCCAGGCCAGGCCAGGCCAGGCCAGGCCAGTGCCAGGCCAGGCCAGGCCAGGCCAGGCCAGGCCAGGCCAGGCCAGGCCAGGCCAGGCCAGGCCAGGCCAGGCCAGGCCAGGCCAGGCCAGGCCAGGCCAGGCCAGGCCAGGCCAGCCAGGCCAGGCCAGGCCAGGCCAGGCCAGGCCAGGCCAGGCCAGGCCAGGCCAGGCCAGGCCAGGCCAGCCAGGCCAGGCCAGGCCAGGCCAGGCCAGGCCAGGCCAGGCCAGGCCAGGCCAGGCTGTGCTGCCAGGCCAGGCCAGGCCAGGCCAGGCCAGGCCAGGCCAGGCCAGGCCAGGCCAGGCCAGGCCAGGCCAGGCCAGGCTTGGCCAGGCCAGGCCAGGCCAGGCCAGGCTAGGCCAGGCCAGGCCAGGCCAGGCCAGGCCAGGCCAGGCTAGGCCAGGCTAGGCCAGGCCAGCTAGGCCAGGCCAGGCTAGGCCAGGCCAGGCCAGGCTAGGCTAGGCCAGGCTGTTACAGCTGTGCCAGGCCAGGTGCTGTGCTAGGCCAGGCTGTGCTGTGCTGTGCTGTGCTGTGCTGTGCTGTGCCAGGCCAGTTGGTGCTGTGCTGTGCTGTGCTGTGCTGTGCCAGGCCAGGCTGTGCTGTGCCAGGCCAGGCCAGGCCAGGCCAGGCCAGGCCAGGCCAGGCCAGGCCAGCTGTGCCAGGCCAGGCTGTGCTGTGCTGTGCCAGGCTGTGCTGTGCCAGGCCAGGCCAGGCCAGGCCAGGCTGTGCCAGGCCAGGCCAGGCTGTGCCAGGCCAGGCCAGGCCAGGCCAGGCCAGGCCAGGCCAGCCAGGCCAGGCCAGGCCAGGCCAGGCCAGGCCAGGCCAGGCTGTGCCAGGCCAGGCCAGGCCAGGCCAGGCCAGGCCAGGCCAGGCCAGGCCAGGCCAGGCCAGGCCAGGCCAGGCCAGGCCAGGCCAGGCCAGGCCAGGCCAGGCCAGGCCAGGCCAGGCCAGGCCAGGCTGTGCCAGGCCAGGCCAGGCCAGGCCAGGCCAGGCCAGGCCAGGCCAGGCCAGGGCCAGGCCAGGCCAGGCCAGGCCAGGCCAGGCCAGGCCAGGCCAGGCCAGGCCAGGCCAGGCAGGCCAGGCCAGGCCAGGCCAGGCCAGGCTTGTGGCCAGCTGTGGGCCAGGCCAGGCCAGGCCAGGCCAGGCCAGGCCAGGCCAGGCCAGGCCAGGGCCAGGCTAGGCCAGGCTAGGCCAGGCCAGGCTAGGGCCAGGCTAGGCTAGGCTAGGCTAGGCCAGGCTAGGCCAGGGCCAGGCTTGTGCTGTGCTGTGCTGTGCTGTGCTGTGCTGTGCTGTGCTGTGCTGGTGCTGTGCTGTGCTGTGCCAGGCCAGGCTGTGCTGTGCCAGGCCAGGCCAGCTGTGCCAGGCCAGGCCAGGCCAGGCCAGGCCAGGCCAGGCCAGGCTGTGCTGTGCCAGGCCAGGCCAGGCTGGCCAGGCCAGGCCAGGCTGTGCCAGGCCAGGCCAGGCTGTGCCAGGCCAGGCCAGGCCAGGCCAGGCCAGGCCAGGCCAGGCCAGGCCAGGCCAGGCCAGGCCAGGCCAGGCCAGGCCAGGCTGTGCCAGGCCAGGCCAGGCCAGGCCAGGCCAGGCCAGGCCAGGCCAGGCCAGGCCAGGCCAGGCCAGGCCAGGCCAGGCCAGGCCAGGCCAGGCCAGGCCAGGCCAGGCCAGGCCAGGCCAGGCCAGGCCAGGCCAGGCCAGGCCAGGCCAGGCCAGGCCAGGCCAGGCCAGGCCAGGCCAGGCCAGGCCAGGCCAGGCCAGGCCAGGCCAGGCCAGGCCAGGCCAGGCCAGGCCAGGCCAGGCCAGGCCAGGCCAGGCCAGGCCAGGCCAGGCCAGGCCAGGCCAGGCCAGGCCAGGCCAGGCCAGGCCAGGCCAGGCCAGGCCAGGCCAGGCCAGGCCAGGCCAGGCCAGGCTAGCCAGGCCAGGCTAGGCCAGGCTAGGCCAGGCCAGGCCAGGCCAGGCCAGGCCAGGCCAGGCCAGGCTAGGCTAGGCTAGTGCTAGGGCTGGCTGTGCTGTGCTGTGCTGTGCCAGGCCAGGCTGTGCTGTGCCAGGCCAGGCCAGGCCAGTGCTGTGCTGTGCCAGTGCCAGGCCAGTGCTGTGCTGTGCCAGGCCAGTGCTGTGCTGTGCCAGGCCAGGCCAGGCCAGGCCAGGCTGTGCCAGGCCAGGCCAGGCCAGGCCAGGCCAGGCCAGGCCAGGCCAGGCCAGGCCAGTGCCAGGCCAGGCCAGGCCAGGCCAGGCCAGGCCAGTGCCAGGCCAGGCCAGGCCAGGCCAGGCCAGGCCAGGCCAGGCCAGGCCAGGCCAGGCCAGGCCAGGCCAGGCTGCAGTGCTGGTGCTGTGCTGTGCCAGCCAGTGCCAGGCCAGGCCAGGCCAGGCCAGGCCAGGCCAGGCCAGGCCAGGCCAGGCCAGGCCAGGCCAGGCCAGGCCAGGCCAGGCCAGGCCAGGCCAGGCCAGGCCAGGCCAGGCCAGGCCAGGCCAGGCCAGGCCAGGCCAGGCCAGGCCAGGCCAGGCCAGGCCAGGCCAGGCCAGGCCAGGCCAGGCCAGGCCAGGCCAGGCCAGGCCAGGCCAGGCCAGGCCAGGCCAGGCCAGGCCAGGCCAGGCCAGGGCCAGGCCAGGCCAGGCCAGGCCAGGCCAGGCCAGGCCAGGCCAGGCCAGGCCAGGCCAGGCCAGGCCAGGCTAGGCCAGGCTAGGCCAGGCCAGGCTAGGCCAGGCCAGGCTAGGCTAGGCCAGGCCAGGCCAGGCCAGGCCAGGCCAGGCTAGGCTAGGCCAGTGCCAGGCCAGGCCAGGCTGTGCTGTGCCAGGCCAGGCCAGTGCTGTGCCAGTGCCAGGCCAGGCCAGGCCAGGCCAGGCTGTGCTGTGCTGTGCTGTGCTGTGCTGTGCCAGGCCAGGCCAGGCCAGGCCAGGCCAGGCTGTGCTGTGCCAGGCCAGGCCAGGCCAGGCCAGGCCAGGCCAGGCCAGGCCAGGCCAGGCCAGGCCAGGCCAGGCCAGGCCAGGCCAGGCCAGGCCAGGCCAGGCCAGGCCAGGCCAGGCCAGGCCAGGCCAGGCCAGGCCAGGCCAGGCCAGGCCAGGCCAGGCCAGGCCAGGCCAGGCCAGGCCAGGCCAGGCCAGGCCAGGCCAGGCCAGGCCAGGCCAGGCCAGGCCAGGCCAGGCCAGGCCAGGCCAGCCAGGCCAGGCCAGGCCAGGCCAGGCCAGGCCAGGCCAGGCCAGGCCAGGCCAGGCCAGGCCAGGCCAGGCCAGGCCAGGCCAGGCCAGGCCAGGCCAGGCCAGGCCAGGCCAGGCCAGGCCAGGCCAGGCCAGGCCAGGCCAGGCCAGGCCAGGCCAGGCCAGGCCAGGCCAGGCCAGGCCAGGCAGGCCAGGCCAGGCCAGGCCAGGCCAGGCCAGGCCAGGCCAGGCCAGGCCAGGCTAGGCTAGGCCAGGCCAGGCCAGGCTAGGCAGGCCAGGCCAGGCCAGTGCTAGGCCAGGCCAGGCTAGGCCAGGCCAGGCCAGGCCAGGCCAGGCTGTGCAGGCCAGGCCAGTGCTGTGCTGTGCTGTGCCAGGCCAGGCTGTGCTGGCCAGGCTGTGCCAGGCCAGGCTGTGCCAGGCCAGGCCAGGCCAGGCTGTGCCAGGCCAGGCCAGGCCAGGCCAGGCCAGGCCAGGCCAGGCCAGGCCAGGCCAGGCCAGGCCAGGCCAGGCTGTGCCAGGCCAGGCCAGGCCAGGCCAGGCCAGGCCAGGCCAGGCCAGGCCAGGCCAGGCCAGGCCAGGCCAGGCCAGGCCAGGCCAGGCCAGGCCAGGCCAGGCCAGGCCAGGCCAGGCCAGGCCAGGCCAGGCCAGGCCAGGCCAGGCCAGGCCAGGCCAGGCCAGGCCAGGCCAGGCCAGGCCAGGCCAGGCCAGGCCAGGCCAGGCCAGGCCAGGCCAGGCCAGGCCAGGCCAGGCCAGGCCAGGCCAGGCCAGGCCAGGCCAGGCCAGGCCAGGCCAGGCCAGGCCAGGCCAGGCCAGGCCAGGCCAGGCCAGGCCAGGCCAGGCCAGGCCAGGCCAGGCCAGGCCAGGCCAGGCCAGGCCAGGCCCAGGCCAGGCCAGGCCAGGCCAGGCCAGGCCAGGCCAGGCCAGGCCAGGCCAGGCCAGGCCAGGCCAGGCCAGGCCAGGCTCAGGCCAGGCCAGGCCAGGGCCAGGCCAGGCTCAGGCCAGGCCAGGCCAGGCCAGGCCAGGCCAGGCTCAGGCCAGGCTGTACAGCTGTGCTAGGTGCTGTGCTGCTGTGCAGGTGCTGTGCCAGGCTGTGCCAGGCCAGTGCTGTGCTGTGCTGTGCTGTGCTGTGCCAGGCCAGGCTGTGCTGTGCTGTGCTGTGCTGTGCTGTGCTGTGCTGTGCTGTGCTGTGCTGTGCTGTGCTGTGCTGTGCTGTGCTGTGCCAGGCCAGGCCAGGCTGTGCCAGGCCAGGCTGGTGCTGTGCCAGGCCAGGCCAGGCCAGGCTGTGCCAGGCCAGGCTGTGCTGTGCTGTGCTGTGCTGTGCCAGGCCAGGCCAGGCTGTGCTGTGCCAGGCTGTGCCAGGCCAGTGCCAGGCCAGGCCAGGCCAGGCCAGGCCAGGCCAGGCCAGGCTGTGCCAGGCCAGGCCAGGCCAGGCCAGGCCAGGCCAGGCCAGGCCAGGCCAGGCCAGGCCAGGCCAGGCCAGGCCAGGCCAGGCCAGGCCAGGCCAGGCCAGGCCAGGCCAGGCCAGGCCAGGCCAGGCCAGGCCAGGCCAGGCCAGGCCAGGCCAGGCCAGGCCAGGCCAGGCCAGGCCAGGCCAGGCCAGGCCAGGCCAGGCCAGGCCAGGCCAGGCCAGGCCAGGCCAGGCCAGGCCAGGCCAGGCCAGGCCAGGCCAGGCCAGGCCAGGCCAGGCCAGGCCAGGCCAGGCCAGGCCAGGCCAGGCCAGGCCAGGCCAGGCCAGGCCAGGCTAGGCCAGGCCAGGCTAGGCCTAGCCAGGCCAGGCCAGGCTAGGCAGGCTAGGCCAGGCCAGGCCAGGCCAGGCCAGGCCAGGCCAGGCCAGGCTGTGCTGTGCTGTGCTGTGCTGTGCCAGTGCTGTGCTGTGCAGGCCAGGCTGTGCTGTGCTGTGCTGTGCTGTGCTGTGCTGTGCTGTGCTGTGCTGTGCTGTGCTGTGCTGTGCCAGGCCAGGCTGTGCTGTGCTGTGCCAGGCCAGGCCAGGCCAGGCCAGGCCAGGCCAGGCCAGGCCAGGCCAGGCTGTGCCAGGCCAGGCCAGGCCAGGCCAGGCCAGGCCAGGCCAGGCCAGGCCAGGCCAGGCCAGGCCAGGCCAGGCCAGGCCAGGCCAGGCCAGGCTGTGCCAGGCCAGGCCAGGCCAGGCCAGGCCAGGCCAGGCCAGGCCAGGCCAGGCCAGGCCAGGCCAGGCCAGGCCAGGCCAGGCCAGGCCAGGCCAGGCCAGGCCAGGCCAGGCCAGGCCAGGCCAGGCCAGGCCAGGCCAGGCCAGGCCAGGCCAGGCCAGGCCAGGCCAGGCCAGGCCAGGCCAGGCCAGGCCAGGCCAGGCCAGGCCAGGCCAGGCCAGGCCAGGCCAGGCCAGGCCAGGCCAGGCCAGGCCAGGCCAGGCCAGGCCAGGCCAGGCCAGGCCAGGCCAGGCCAGGCCAGGCCAGGCCAGGCCAGGCCAGGCCAGGCCAGGCCAGGCCAGGCCAGGCCAGGCTCAGGCCAGGCTCAGGCCAGGCCAGGCTAGGCTAGGCCAGGCTAGGCCAGGCCAGGCCAGGCCAGGCCAGGCCAGGCTAGGCTCAGGCGCTGTGCTGTGCTGTGCTGTGCTGTGCCAGTGCCAGGCTGTGCCAGGCCAGTGCTGTGCCAGTGCTGTGCTGTGCCAGGCCAGTGCTGTGCTGTGCTGTGCCAGGCCAGGCTGTGCCAGGCTGTGCCAGGCCAGGCTGTGCTGTGCCAGGCCAGTGCCAGGCTGTGCTGTGCTGTGCCAGGCCAGGCCAGGCTGTGCCAGCCAGGCCAGGCTGTGCTGTGCTGTGCTGTGCCAGGCCAGGCCAGGCCAGGCCAGGCCAGGCCAGGCCAGGCCAGGCCAGGCTGTGCCAGGCCAGGCCAGGCCAGTGCCAGGCCAGGCCAGGCCAGGCCAGGCCAGGCCAGGCCAGGCCAGGCCAGGCCAGGCCAGGCCAGGCCAGGCCAGGCCAGGCCAGGCCAGGCCAGGCCAGGCCAGGCTGTGCCAGGCCAGGCCAGGCCAGGCCAGGCCAGGCCAGGCCAGGCCAGGCCAGGCCAGGCCAGGCCAGGCCAGGCCAGGCCAGGCCAGGCCAGGCCAGGCCAGGCCAGGCCAGGCCAGGCCAGGCCAGGCCAGGCCAGGCCAGGCCAGGCCAGGCCAGGCCAGGCCAGGCCAGGCCAGGCCAGGCCAGGCCAGGCCAGGCCAGGCCAGGCCAGGCCAGGCCAGGCCAGGCCAGGCCAGGCCAGGCCAGGCCAGGCCAGGCCAGGCCAGGCCAGGCCAGGCCAGGCCAGGTAGGCTAGCTAGGCCAGGCTAGGCTAGGCTAGGCTAGGCCAGGCTAGGGCCAGGCTAGGGCTGCAGCTGTGCTAGGCTAGGCTGAGGCTAGGCTAGGCCAGGCCAGGCCAGGCTAGGCTAGGCCAGGCCAGGCTGTGCTGTGCTGTGCTGTGCTGTGCTGTGCTGTGCCAGGCTGTGCTGTGCTGTGCTGTGCTGTGCCAGGCTGTGCTGTGCCAGGCCAGGCTGTGCCAGGCCAGGCCAGGCCAGGCCAGGCCAGGCTGTGCCAGGCCAGGCCAGGCCAGGCTGTGCTGTGCCAGGCTGTGCCAGGCCAGGCCAGGCCAGGCCAGGCCAGGCCAGGCCAGGCCAGGCCAGGCCAGGCCAGGCCAGGCCAGGCCAGGCCAGGCCAGGCCAGGCCAGGCCAGGCCAGGCCAGGCCAGGCCAGGCCAGGCCAGGCCAGGCCAGGCCAGGCCAGGCCAGGCCAGGCCAGGCCAGGCCAGGCTGTGCCAGGCCAGGCCAGGCCAGGCCAGGCCAGGCTGTGCCAGGCCAGGCCAGGCCAGGCCAGGCCAGGCCAGGCCAGGCCAGGCCAGGCCAGGCCAGGCCAGGCCAGGCCAGGCCAGGCCAGGCCAGGCCAGGCCAGGCCAGGCCAGGGCCAGGCCAGGCCAGGCCAGGCTAGGCCAGGCCAGGCCAGGCCAGGCCAGGCCAGGCCAGGCCAGGCCAGGCCAGGCCAGGCCAGGCCAGGCCAGGCCAGGCCAGGCCAGGCCAGGCCAGGCCAGGCCAGGCCAGGCCAGGCCAGGCCAGGCCAGGCCAGGCCAGGCCAGGCCAGGCCAGGCCAGGCCAGGCCAGGCCAGGCCAGGCCAGGCCAGGCCAGGCCAGGCCAGGCTAGGCCAGGCCAGGCCAGGCCAGGCTGTGCAGGCTGTGCTGTGCTGTGCCAGGCTGTGCTGTGCCAGTGCTGTGCCAGGCCAGGCTGTGCTGTGCTAGGCCAGGGCTAGTGCTGTGCTGTGCTGTGCTGTGCTGTGCCAGGCCAGGCCAGGCCAGGCTGTGCTGTGCTGTGCTGTGCCAGGCCAGGCTCAGCCAGGCCAGGCCAGGCCAGGCCAGGCCAGGCCAGGCTGTGCCAGGCTGTGCTGTGCCAGGCCAGGCCAGGCCAGGCCAGGCCAGGCCAGGCCAGGCCAGGCCAGGCCAGGCCAGGCCAGGCCAGGCCAGGCCAGGCCAGGCCAGGCCAGGCCAGGCCAGGCCAGGCCAGGCCAGGCCAGGCTTGTGGCCAGGCCAGGCCAGGCCAGGCCAGGCCAGGCCAGGCCAGGCCAGGCCAGGCCAGGCCAGGCCAGGCCAGGCCAGGCCAGGCCAGGCCAGGCCAGGCCAGGCCAGGCCAGGCCAGGGCCAGGCCAGGCCAGGCCAGGCCAGGCCAGGCCAGGCCAGGCCAGGCCAGGCCAGGCCAGGCCAGGCTAGGCCAGGCCAGGCCAGGCCAGGCCAGGCCAGGCCAGGCCAGGCCAGGCCAGGCCAGGCCAGGCCAGGCCAGGCCAGGCCAGGCCAGGCCAGGCCAGGCCAGGCAGGCCAGGCCAGGCCAGGCCAGGCCAGGCCAGGCCAGGCCAGGCCAGGCCAGGCCAGGCCAGGCCAGGCCAGGCCAGGCCAGGCCAGGCCAGGCCAGGCCAGGCCAGGCCAGGCCAGGCCAGGCCAGGCCAGGCCAGGCCAGGCCAGGCCAGGCCAGGCCAGGCCAGGCCAGGCCAGGCCAGGCCAGGCCAGGCCAGGCCAGGCCAGGCCAGGCCAGGCCAGGCCAGGCCAGGCCAGGCCAGGCCAGGCCAGGCCAGGCCAGGCCAGGCCAGGCCAGGCCAGGCTGTGCCAGGCCAGGCCAGGCCAGGCCAGGCCAGGCCAGGCCAGGCCAGGCCAGGCCAGGCCAGGCCAGGCCAGGCCAGGCCAGGCCAGGCCAGGCCAGGCCAGGCCAGGCCAGGCCAGGCCAGGCCAGGCCAGGCCAGGCCAGGCCAGGCCAGGCCAGGCCAGGCCAGGCCAGGCCAGGCCAGGCCAGGCCAGGCCAGGCCAGGCCAGGCCAGGCCAGGCCAGGCCAGGCCAGGCCAGGCCAGGCCAGGCCAGGCCAGGCCAGGCCAGGCCAGGCCAGGCCAGGCCAGGCCAGGCCAGGCCAGGCCAGGCCAGGCCAGGCCAGGCCAGGCCAGGCCAGGCCAGGCCAGGCCAGGCTCAGGCCAGGCCAGGCCAGGCCAGGCCAGGCCAGGCCAGGCCAGGCTAGGCCAGGCAGCCAGGCTAGGCTAGGCCAGGCCAGGCCAGCTAGGCCAGGCCAGGCCAGGCCAGGCCAGGCCAGGCCAGGCCAGGCCAGGCCAGTGGCCAGGCCAGGCCAGGCCAGGCCAGGCCAGGCCAGGCCAGGCCAGGCCAGGCCAGGCCAGGCCAGGCCAGGCCAGGCCAGGCCAGGCCAGGCCAGGCCAGGCCAGGCCAGGCCAGGCCAGGCCAGGCCAGTGCTGTGCCAGGCCAGGCCAGGCTGTGCTGTGCTGTGCCAGGCCAGGCTGTGCCAGGCCAGGCCAGGCTGTGCCAGGCCAGGCCAGGCCAGGCCAGGCCAGGCCAGGCCAGGCCAGGCCAGGCCAGGCCAGGCCAGGCCAGGCCAGGCCAGGCCAGGCCAGGCCAGGCCAGGCCAGGCCAGGCCAGGCCAGGCCAGGCCAGGCCAGGCCAGGCCAGGCCAGGCCAGGCCAGGCCAGGCCAGGCCAGGCCAGGCCAGGCCAGGCCAGGCCAGGCCAGGCCAGGCCAGGCCAGGCCAGGCCAGGCCAGGCCAGGCCAGGCCAGGCCAGGCCAGGCCAGGCCAGGCCAGGCCAGGCCAGGCCAGGCCAGGCCAGGCCAGGCTCAGGCCAGGCCAGGCCAGGCCAGGCCAGGCCAGGCCAGGCCAGGCCAGGCCAGGCCAGGCCAGGCCAGGCCAGGCCAGGCCAGGCCAGGCCAGGCCAGGCCAGGCCAGGCCAGGCCAGGCCAGGCCAGGCCAGGCCAGGCCAGGCCAGGCCAGGCCAGGCTAGGCCAGGCAGTGCCAGGCTGTGCCAGTGCCAGGCCAGGCCAGGCCAGGCCAGGCCAGGCCAGGCTGTGCCAGGCTAGGCCAGGCTGTGCCAGGCCAGGCCAGGCCAGGCTAGGCTAGGCTAGGCAGGCTGTGCTGTGCTGTGCCAGGCTAGGCCAGGCCAGTGCCAGTGCTAGGCCAGTGCCAGGCCAGTGCCAGGCCAGGCCAGGCTGGCCAGGCCAGGCCAGGCCAGCTGTGCTGTGCTGTGCCAGGCCAGGCTGTGCTGTGCTGTGCTGTGCTGTGCCAGGCCAGGCCAGGCTAGTGCCAGGCCAGTGCTGTGCCAGGCCAGGCTGTGCTGTGCTGTGCTGTGCCAGGCCAGGCCAGGCCAGGCCAGGCTGTGCCAGGCCAGGCCAGGCTGTGCTGTGCCAGGCCAGGCCAGGCCAGGCCAGGCCAGGCCAGGCCAGGCCAGGCCAGGCCAGGCCAGGCCAGGCCAGGCCAGGCCAGGCCAGGCCAGGCCAGGCCAGGCCAGGCCAGGCCAGGCCAGGCCAGGCCAGGCCAGGCCAGGCCAGGCCAGGCCAGGCCAGGCCAGGCCAGGCCAGGCCAGGCCAGGCCAGGCCAGGCCAGGCCAGGCCAGCCAGGCCAGGCCAGGCCAGGCCAGGCCAGGCCAGGCCAGGCCAGGCCAGGCCAGGCCAGGCCAGGCCAGGCCAGGCCAGGCCAGGCCAGGCCAGGCCAGGCCAGGCCAGGCCAGGCCAGGCCAGGCCAGGGCCAGGCCAGGCCAGGCTAGGCCAGGCTAGGCCAGGCTAGGCCAGGCTAGGCTAGGCTAGGCTAGGCCAGGCCAGGCTAGGCTAGGCTAGGCTAGGCCAGGCTAGGCCAGCTAGGCTAGGCTAGGCCAGGCTAGGCTAGGCCAGGCTAGGCTAGGCCAGTGCCAGGCTGTGGCCAGGCTGTGCTGTGCTGTGCTGTGCCAGGCTGTGCCAGGCTGTGCTGTGCTGTGCTGTGCTGTGCTGTGCTGTGCTGTGCTGTGCTGTGCTGTGCTGTGCTGTGCTGTGCCAGGCTGTGCCAGGCTGTGCTGTGCTGTGCCAGGCCAGGCCAGGCCAGGCCAGGCCAGGCTGTGCCAGGCCAGGCTGTGCCAGGCTGTGCCAGGCCAGGCCAGGCCAGGCCAGGCCAGCCAGGCCAGGCCAGGCCAGGCCAGGTGCTGTGCCAGGCCAGCCAGGCTGTGCCAGGCCAGGCCAGCCAAAGAGTGCCAGGCCAGGCCAGGCCAGGCCAGCCAGGCCAGGCCAGGCCAGGCCAGGCCAGGCCCAGGCCAGGCCAGCTGTGCCAGCCAGGCCAGGCCAGGCCAGGCCAGGCCAGGCCAGGCCAGGCCAGGCCAGCCAGGCCAGGCCAGGCCAGGCCAGTGCCAGGCCAGGCCAGGCCAGGCCAGGCCAGGCCAGGCCAGGCCAGGCCAGGCCAGGCCAGGCCAGGCCAGGCCAGGTGCCAGGCCAGGCCAGGCCAGGCCAGGGCCAGGCCAGGCCAGGCCAGGCCAGGCCAGGCCAGGCCAGCTCAGGCCAGGCCAGGCCAGGCCAGGCCAGGCCAGGCCAGGCCAGGCCAGGCCAGGCCAGGCCAGGCTGTGGCCAGGCCAGGCCAGGCCAGGCCAGGCCAGGCCAGGCCAGGCTCAGGCCAGGCCAGGCAGGCCAGGCCAGCTAGGCTAGGCCAGGCCAGGCTAGGCTTAGGCCAGGCAGGCTGTGCTGTGCTGTGCTGGTGCTAGCCAGGTGTGCCAGGCTAGGCTGTGCTGTGCTGTGCTGTGCCAGGCTGTGCTGTGCTGTGCCAGTGCTGTGCTGTGTGCTGTGCTGTGCTGTGCCAGGCCAGGCTGTGCTGGTGCTGTGCTGTGCCAGGCCAGGCCAGGCCAGGCCAGGCTGTGCTGTGCTGTGCCAGGCCAGGCCAGTGCCAGGCCAGGCCAGGCCAGGCTGTGCTGTGCCAGGCCAGGCCAGGCCAGGCCAGGCCAGGCCAGGCCAGGCCAGGCCAGGCCAGGCCAGGCCAGGCCAGGCCAGGCTGTGGCCAGGCCAGGCCAGGCCAGGCCAGGCCAGGCCAGGCCAGGCCAGGCCAGGCCAGGCCAGGCCAGGCCAGGCCAGGCCAGGCCAGGCCAGGCCAGGCCAGGCCAGGCCAGGCCAGGCCAGGCCAGGCCAGGCCAGGCCAGGCCAGGCCAGGCCAGGCCAGGCCAGGCCAGGCCAGGCCAGGCCAGGCCAGGCCAGGCCAGGCCAGGCCAGGCCAGGCCAGGCCAGGGCCAGGCCAGGCCAGGCCAGGGCCAGGCCAGGCCAGGCCAGGCCAGGCCAGGCCAGGCCAGGCCAGGCCAGGCCAGGCTAGGCCAGGCCAGGCCAGGCTAGGCCAGGCCAGGCCAGGCTAGGCCAGCTAGCTAGGCCAGGCCAGGCCAGGCTAGGCTCAGGCCAGGCCAGGCTAGGCCAGGCTAGGCCAGGCCAGGCTAGCTGGTGCCAGTGCTAGGCTGTGCTAGGCTGTGCTGTGCTGTGCTGTGCTGTGCTGTGCCAGTGCTGTGCTGTGCTGTGCTGTGCTGTGCTGTGCTGTGCTGTGCCAGGCCAGGCTGTGCTGTGCTGTGCCAGGCTGTGCTGTGCTGTGCTGTGCTGTGCTGTGCTGTGCCAGGCTGTGCTGTGCTGTGCCAGGGCTGTGCTGTGCTGTGCCAGGCCAGGCCAGGCCAGGCCAGGCTGTGCAGGCCAGGCCAGGCTGTGCCAGGCCAGGCCAGGCCAGGCCAGGCCAGGCCAGGCCAGGCCAGGCCAGGCCAGGCCAGGCCAGGCCAGGCCAGGCCAGGCCAGGCCAGGCCAGGCCAGGCCAGGCTGTGCCAGGCCAGGCCAGGCCAGGCCAGGCCAGGCCAGGCCAGGCCAGGCCAGGCCAGGCCAGGCCAGGCCAGGCCAGGCCAGGCCAGGCCAGGCCAGGCCAGGCCAGGCCAGGCCAGGCCAGGCCAGGCCAGGCCAGGCTGAGCCAGGCCAGGCCAGGCCAGGCCAGGCTAGGCCAGGCCAGCTGTGGCCAGGCCAGGCCAGGCCAGGCCAGGCCAGGCCAGGCCAGGCTCAGGCTAGGCCAGGCCAGGCTAGGCAGGCCAGGCCAGGCTAGGCCAGGCCAGGCCAGGCCAGGCCAGGCCAGGCCAGGCCAGGCCAGGCTAGCTAGGCCAGGCCAGGCTAGGCCAGGCGGCCAGGCCAGGCCAGGCTTAGGCCAGGCTAGTGCCAGGCCAGGCCAGGCCAGGCCAGGCCAGGCCAGGCTCAGGCCAGGCCAGGCTGTGTACAAATAGGCCAGGCCAGGCCAGGCTAGGCCAAAGGCCAGGGTTGTCAGGCTAGTGCCAGGCCAGGCCAGGCCAGGCCAGGCCAGGCCAGGCTGTGCAGTGCCAGGCCAGGCTGTGCTGTGCTGTGCCAGGCCAGGCCAGGCCAGGCCAGGCTGCCAGGCCAGGCCAGTGCTGTGCCAGGCTGTGCCAGGCCAGGCCAGGCCAGGCTGTGCCAGTGCCAGGCCAGGCCAGGCCAGGCCAGGCCAGGCCAGGCCAGGCCAGGCCAGGCCAGGCCAGGCCAGGCCAGGCCAGGCCAGGCCAGGCCAGGCCAGGCCAGGCCAGGCCAGGCCAGGCCAGGCCAGGCCAGGCCAGGCCAGGCCAGGCCAGGCCAGGCCAGGCCAGGCCAGGCCAGGCCAGGCCAGGCCAGGCCAGGCCAGGCCAGGCCAGGCCAGGCCAGGCCAGGCCAGGCCAGGCCAGGCCAGGCCAGGCCAGGCCAGGCCAGGCCAGGCCAGGCCAGGCCAGGCCAGGCCAGGCCAGGCCAGGCCAGGCCAGGCCAGGCCAGGCCAGGCCAGGCCAGGCCAGGCCAGGTGCCAGTGCCAGGCCAGGCCAGGCCAGGCCAGGCCAGGCCAGGGCCAGGCCAGGGCCAGGCTAGGCCAGGCCAGGCCAGGCCAGGCTAGGCTAGGCTAGGCCAGGGCTAGGCTAGGCCAGGCTAGGCTAGGCTAGGCTAGGCTAGGCTAGGCTAGGCTAGGCTAGGCTAGGCTAGGCTAGGCTAGTGCTCAGGCCAGGCTAGGCTAGGCTAGGCCAGGCTGTGCAGGCTGTGCTAGGCTAGGCTGGCTGTGCCAGGCCAGGCTGTGCTGTGCCAGGCTGTGCTGTGCTGTGCCAGTGCTGTGCTGTGCTGTGCTGTGCCAGGCTGTGCAGGCCAGGCCAGGCTGTGCCAGTGCCAGGCCAGGCCAGGCTGTGCTGTGCTGTGCTGTGCTGTGCCAGGCCAGGCCAGGCTGTGCTGTGCTGTGCTGTGCCAGGCCAGGCTGTGCCAGGCTGTGCTGTGCCAGGCCAGGCCAGGCCAGGCCAGGCCAGGCCAGGCCAGGCCAGGCCAGGCCAGGCCAGGCCAGGCCAGGCCAGGCTGTGCCAGGCCAGGCCAGGCCAGGCCAGGCCAGGCCAGGCCAGGCCAGGCCAGGCCAGGCCAGGCCAGGCCAGGCCAGGCCAGGCCAGGCCAGGCCAGGCCAGGCCAGGCCAGGCCAGGCCAGGCCAGGCCAGGCCAGGCCAGTGCCAGGCCAGGCCAGGCCAGGCCAGGCCAGGCCAGGCTGTGGCCAGGCCAGGCCAGGCTGTGCCAGGCCAGGCCAGGCCAGGCTAGGCAGGCCAGCCAGGCCAGGCCAGGCCAGGCCAGGCCAGCCAGCAGGCTGTGCCAGCCAGGCCAGGCTAGGCTAGGCCAGGCTAGGCTCAGGCTAGGCCAGGCTAGGCCAGGCACAGGCAGGCCAGGCTCAGGCTAGGCTAGGCTAGCCAGGCTAGGCTAGGCTAGTGCTAGGCTAGGCCAGGCTAGGCCAGGCTAGGCTAGGCTGTGCAAAGAGCTGTGCTGTGCCAGTGCTGTGCCAGGCTGTGCTGTGCTGTGCCAGGCTGTGCTGTGCTGTGCTGTGCTGTGCTGTGCTGTGCCAGCCAGGCAGGCCAGCTGTGCTGTGCTGTGCCAGGCCAGGCCAGGCTGTGCCAGGCTGTGCCAGGCCAGGCTGTGCTGTGCTGTGCCAGGCCAGGCCAGGCTGTGCAGGCCAGGCTGTGCCAGGCCAGGCCAGGCTGTGCTGTGCCAGGCTGTGCCAGTGCCAGGCCAGGCCAGGCCAGGCCAGGCCAGGCCAGGCCAGGCCAGGCCAGGCCAGGCCAGGCCAGGCCAGGCCAGGCCAGGCCAGGCCAGGCCAGGCCAGGCCAGGCCAGGCCAGGCCAGGCCAGGCCAGGCCAGGCCAGGCCAGGCCAGGCCAGGCCAGGCCAGGCCAGGCCAGGCCAGGCCAGGCCAGGCCAGGCCAGGCCAGGCCAGGCCAGGCCAGGCCAGGCCAGGCCAGGCCAGGCCAGGCCAGGCCAGGCCAGAGGCCAGGCCAGGCCAGGCCAGGCCAGGCCAGGCCAGGCCAGGCCAGGCCAGGCCAGGCCAGGCCAGGCCAGGCCAGGCCAGGCCAGGCTAGGCTAGGCCAGGCTAGGCTAGGCCAGGCCAGGCCAGGCCAGGCCAGGCCAGGCCAGGCTAGGCCAGGCTAGGCCAGGCCAGGCTAGGCTAGGCTAGGCTAGGCCAGGCCAGGCCAGGCAGGCTAGGCCAGGCTAGGCTAGGCCAGGCTAGGCTAGGCTAGGCTGTGCTGTGCTGTGCTGTGCTGTGCTGTGCTGTGCTGTGCTGTGCTGTGCTGTGCTGTGCTGTGCTGTGCTGTGCTGTGCCAGGCTGTGCTGTGCTGTGCTGTGCTGTGCTGTGCTGTGCTGTGCTGTGCTGTGCTGTGCTGTGCTGTGCTGTGCTGTGCTGTGCCAGGCTGTGCCAGGCCAGGCCAGCTGTGCTGTGCTGTGCTGTGCCAGGCCAGGCTGTGCTGTGCTGTGCTGTGCTGTGCCAGGCTGTGCTGTGCCAGGCCAGGCCAGGCCAGGCTGTGCTGTGCCAGGCCAGGCCAGGCCAGGCCAGGCCAGGCCAGGCCAGGCCAGGCCAGGCCAGGCCAGGCCAGGCTGTGCCAGGCCAGGCCAGGCCAGGCCAGGCCAGGCCAGGCCAGGCCAGGCCAGGCCAGGCCAGGCCAGGCCAGGCCAGGCCAGGCCAGGCCAGGCCAGGCCAGGCCAGGCCAGGCCAGGCCAGGCCAGGCCAGGCCAGGCCAGGCCAGGCCAGGCCAGGCCAGGCCAGGCCAGGCCAGGCCAGGCCAGGCCAGGCCAGGCCAGGCCAGGGCCAGGCCAGGCCAGGCCAGGCCAGGCTGTAGCCAGGCCAGGCCAGGCCAGGCCAGGCCAGGCCAGGCTGTGGCTAGGCCAGGCTCAGGCCAGGCTAGGCCAGGCCAGGCCAGGCTACAGGCCAGGCAGGCCAGCTAGGCCAGGCCAGGCTAGGCCAGGCTAGGCCAGGCTAGGCTAGGCCAGGCCAGGTGCTAGGGCCAGGCTCAGCTGTGCTGTGCTGTGCCAAAGGTGTGCTGTGCTGTGCTGTGCTGTGCTGTGCTGTGCTGTGCTGTGCTGTGCCAGTGCTGTGCTGCAGGCTGTGCTGTGCTGTGCCAGGCCAGGCTGTGCTGTGCTGTGCTGTGCTGTGCTGTGCTGTGCTGTGCCAGCCAGCCAGTGCTGTGCTGTGCTGTGCTGTGCTGTGCCAGTGCTGTGCTGTGCCAGTGCCAGCTGTGCTGTGCCAGGCCAGGCCAGGCTGTGGCCAGGCTGTGCTGTGCCAGGCCAGGCCAGGCCAGGCTGTGCCAGGCCAGGCTGTGCCAGGCCAGGCCAGGCCAGGCCAGGCCAGGCCAGGCCAGGCCAGGCCAGGCCAGGCCAGGCCAGGCCAGGCCAGGCCAGGCCAGGCCAGGCCAGGCCAGGCCAGGCCAGGCCAGGCCTGTGCCAGGCCAGGCCAGGCCAGGCCAGGCCAGGCCAGGCTCAGCCAGCCAGGCCAGCCAGGCCAGGCCAGGCCAGGCCAGGCCAGCCAGGCCAGGCCAGGCCAGTGCCAGGCCAGGCCAGGCCAGGCCAGGCCAGCCAGGCCAGGCCAGGCCAGGGCCAGGCCAGGCCAGGCCAGGCCAGGCCAGGCCAGGCCAGGCCAGGCCAGCCAGGCCAGGCCAGGCTAGGCCAGGCCAGGCTAGCCAGGCCAGGCCAGGCCAGGCCAGGCTAGGCCAGGCTAGGCCAGGCCAGGCTAGGCCAGGCTAGGCTTCAGCTAGGCTAGGCTAGGCTAGGCCAGGCCAGCAGAAGCGTGCCAAGCCAGTGGTTGTGCTGTGCTGTGCCAGGCCAGTGCCAGGCCTGTGCTGTGCTGTGCTGTGCTGTGCTGTGCCAGGCCAGGCCAGGCCAGGCCGTGCCAGGCCAGGCCAGCTGTGCTGTGCTGTGCCAAAGCGTGCTGTGCCAGGCCAGGCAGGCCAGGCTGTGCCAGGCCAGGCCAGGCCAGGCTGTGCCAGGCCAGGCCAGGCCAGGCTGTGCCAGGCCAGGCCAGGCCAGGCTGTGCTGTGCCAGGCCAGGCTGTACAGCCAGGCCAGGCCAGGCCAGGCTGTCCAGGCCAGGCCAGGCCAGGCCAGGCCAGCCAGGCTGTACAGTGCTTGTGCCAGCCAGCCAGCCAGGCCAGGCCAGGCCAGGCCAGGCCAGGCCAGGCCAGGCCAGGCCAGGCCAGGCCAGGCCAGTGCCAGGCCAGGCTCAGGCCAGGCCAGGCCAGTGCCAGGCCAGGCCAGGCCAGGGCCAGGCCAGGCCAGGCCAGGCCAGGGCCAGCCAGCAGGCCAGGCCAGGCCAGGCCAGGCCAGGCCAGCTGTACAAATAGGCCAGGCTGTAGTCAGGCCAGGCTGTAGCCAGGCTGTACAGGCCAGGCCAGGCTAGGCCAGGCCAGGCCAGGGCCAGGCCAGGCCAGGCTAGGCTCAGGCTAGGCCAGGCCAGGCCAGGCCAGGCCAGGCCAGGCTCAGGCTAGGCTAGGCTAGGCTAGGCCAGTTGAGGCTAGGCTGTGCTAGTGCCAGGCTAGGCTTAGGCCTAGGCTAGGCTAGGTGCTGTGCTGTGCTGTGTGCTAGGTGCCAGGCCAGGCTCAGTGCTGTGCTGTGCTGTGCTGTGCTGTGCTGTGCTGTGCTGTGCTGTGCTGTGCCAGGCCAGGCTGTGCTGTGCTGTGCTGTGCCAGGCCAGGCTGTGCAGGCCAGGCCAGGCTGTGCTGTGCCAGGCTGTGCAGTGCCAGGCCAGGCCAGCCAGTGCTGTGCCAGGCCAGTGCCAGGCCAGGCCAGGCCAGGCCAGGCCAGGCCAGGCCAGGCCAGGCCAGGCCAGGCCAGGCTGTGCCAGGCCAGGCCAGGCCAGGCCAGGCCAGGCCAGGCCAGGCCAGGCCAGGCCAGGCCAGGCCAGGCCAGGCCAGGCCAGGCCAGGCCAGGCCAGGCCAGGCCAGGCCAGGCCAGGCCAGGCCAGGCCAGGCCAGGCCAGGCCAGGCCAGGCCAGGCCAGGCCAGGCCAGGCCAGGCCAGGCCAGGCCAGGCCAGGGCCAGGCCAGGGCCAGGCCAGGCCAGGCCAGGCCAGGCCAGGCCAGGCCAGGCCAGGCCAGGCCAGGCCAGGCCAGGCCAGGCCAGGCCAGGCTAGGCCAGGCCAGGCCAGGCCAGGCCAGGCCAGGCCAGGCCAGGCCAGGCCAGGCCAGGCCAGGCCAGGCTAGGCCAGGCCAGGCCAGGCCAGGCTAGGCTAGGCCAGGCCAGGCCAGGCCAGGCCAGGCCAGGCCAGGCCAGGCCAGGGCCAGGCCAGGCCAGCCAGCCAGGCTGTGCTGTGCTGTGCTGTGCTGTGCTGTGCTGTGCTGTGCTGTGCTGTGCTGTGCTGGTGCTGTGCTGTGCCAGTGTGCTGTGCTGTGCTGTGCTGTGCTGTGCTGTGCTGTGCTGTGCTGTGCTGGTGCTGTGCTGTGCCAGGCTGTGCTGTGCTGTGCTGTGCTGTGCTGTGCTGTGCTGTGCCAGGCTGTGCTGTGCTGTGCTGTGCTGTGCCAAAGCAGCTGTGCCAGTGCCAGGCTTGGTGTGCCAGGCCAGTGCTGTGCCAGCAGCCAGGTGCCAGTGCTGTGCCAGTGCCAGTGCTGTGCTGTGCTGTGCTG
>CM059813.1:666467-785070 GCA_030435695.1 Brachymystax lenok tsinlingensis | reverse complement strand
ACAGCACAGCACAGCACAGCACAGCACAGCCTGGCACAGCACAGCACAGCCTGGCACAGCACAGCACAGCACAGCACAGCACAGCACAGCTGGCCTGGCCTGGCACAGCACAGCACAGCACAGCACAGCACCAGCTGCTTTGGCACCAGCTGGCACAGCACAGCCTAGCCTAACATTCCCTAGCCTAGCCTAGCCTAGCCCTGGCCTAGCCTAGCCTAGCCTATACATTCCTGGCCTAGCCTAGCCTAGCCTAGCCTAGCCTAGCCTAGCACTAGCCTAGCCTAGCCTAGCTGTCCTGGCCTAAGCCTGGCCTGACTGCCTAGCCCTGGCCTGAGCCTGGCCTGGCCTAGCTAGCCTAGCCTGGCCTGGCCTGGCTGCCCCTGGCCTAGCCCTGGCCTGTACAAGCCCTGAGCCTGGCCTGGCCTGGCCTGGCCTGGCCTGGCCTGGCCTGGCACAAGCTGGCCCTGGCCTGGCCTGGCCTGGCTGGCCTGGCCTGGCCTGGCCTGGCCTGGCCTGGCTGGCCTGGCCTGGCCTGGCCTGGCTGGCCTGGCCTGGCCTGGCCTGGCCACTGGCCTGGGCCTGGCCTGGCTGGCTGGCCTGGCCTGGCCTGGCACAGCTGGCCTGGCCTGGCCTGGCCTGTTTGCACTGGCCTGGCCTGGCCTGGCCTGGCCCCTGGCCTGGCCTGGCCTGGCCTGGCCTGGCCTGGCACTGGCCTGGCCTGGCCTGGCCTGGCCACAGCTCTTTGCTGGCCTGGCCTGGCCTGGCCTGGCCTGGCCTGGCCTGGCCTGGCCTGGCCTGGCACAGCAGCCCAGCACTGGCCTGGCCTGGCCTGGCACTGGCACTGGCACAGCCTGGCACTGGCCTGGCACTGGCACAGCACAGCCTGGCCTGGCCCTGGCACAGCACAGCTGCCTGGCCTGGCCTGGCCTGGCCTGGCACAGCACAGCACTGCACAGCCTGGCACAGCCTGGCACTGCACAGCACAGCCTGGCCTGGCCTGGCCTAGCCTGGCCTGGCCTAGCGCCTGGCCTAGCACAGCCTGTAGCTGCCTAGCACAAGCCTGAGCGCCTGTAGCCTAGCCCTGGCCCTAGCCTTTTCAGCCTGGCCTGGCCTGCTGGCACAGCTTCACAGTACAGCCTGAGCCTAGCCTATTTCAACCCTGGCCTTGGCCCTGGCCTAGCACTGGCCTGGCCTAGCCTGGCCCTGGCCCTGGCCTGGCCTGGCCTGGCCCTGGCCCTGGCCTGGCCTGGCCTAGCCCTAGCACCTAGCCTGGCCTGGCCTGGCCTGGCCTAGCCTGGCAGCTTGCCTGGCCTAGCCTGGCCTGGCACTAGCCTGGCCTGGCCCCTGGCCTGGCCTGGCCTGGCCTGGCCTGGCCTGGCCTGGCCTGGCCTGGCCTGGCCTGGCCTGGCCTGGCCTGAGCCTGGCCTGGCCTGGCCTGGCCTGGCCCTGGCCCTGGCCTGGCCTGGCTGTACAGCTGGCCTGGCCTGGCCTGGCCTGGCCTGGCCTGGCCTGGCCTGGCCTGGCCCTGGCCTGGCCTGGCCTGGCCTGGCCTGGCCTGGCACTGGCCTGGCCTGGCCCTGCAGCCTGGGCCTGGCCTGGCCCTGGCCTGGCCTGGCCTGGCCTGGCTCAGCCTGGCACAGCCTGGCCTGGCCTGGCCTGGCCTGGCCTGGCCTGGCCTGGCCTGGCCTGGCCTGGCCTGGCCTGGCACTGGCCTGGCCTGGCCTGGCCTTTGGCCTGGCCTGGCCTGAGCCTGGCCTGGCCTGGCCTGACTGGCCTGGCCTGGCCTATTGAGCTACAGCCTGGCCTGGCCTGAGCCTAGCCTAGCCTGGCCTAGCCTGGCACAACTGGCACAACCTGGCCTGAGCCCTGGCACTGGCCTAGCCTGGCCTGAGCCTGGCACTGCACAGCACTGCACAGCACTGAGCACAAGCCTGGCCTGCACAGCACTGGCCCTGGCCACACAACTTTGGCTGCCACAGCCTAACAGCCTGGTACAAGCTGGCCTGGCCTGGCCTGGCCTGGCAGACAGCTAAGGCCTGAGCCCTGGCCTGGCCTGGCTGGCCTGAGCCTGGCCTGGCACAAGCCTGGCCTGTACAGCCTGGCCCTGGCCTGCTGCTGGCCCCTGGCCTGGCCTGGCCTGGCCTGGCCCTGGCCTGGCTGGCCCTGGCACCTGGCCTGAGCCTGGCCTGGCCCTGGCCTGGCCTGGCCTGGCCTGGCCTGGCCTGGCTGGCCTGGCCTGGCCTGGCCTGGCCTGGCCTGGCCCTGGCCTGGCCTGGCCTGGCCTGGCCTGTAGCCTGGCACTGGCCTGGCCTGGCCTGGCCTGAGCCTGGCCTGGCCTGGCCTGGCCTGGCCTGGCTACTGGCTTCTGGCCTGGCCTGGCCTGGCCTGGCCTGGCCTGGCCTGGCCTGGCCTGGCCTGGCCTGGCCTGGCCTGGCCTGGCCTGGCCTGGCCTGGCCTGGCCTGGCCTGGCCTGGCCTGGCCTGGCCTGGCACAGCTCAGCTGAGCCTGGCCTGGCCTGGCCTGGCCTGGCCTGGCCTGGCCTGGCCTGGCACTGGCCTGGCCTGGCCTAGCTAGCCTGAGCCTGGCACAGCCTGGCACTAGCTAGCACTGGCCTGAGCACCTGCACAGCCTGGCACTGCACAGCCTGGCCTGGCCTGGCCTGAGCACTGCACAGCACTGGCTGGCACTGGCCTGGCACTGGCCTGGCCTGGCACTGGCCTGGCCCTGGCACTGCACAGCACTGCACAACCTAGCCTGAGCCTGGCCTGGCCTGGCCCTGGCCTAGCCTGGCTGCTGGCCTGGCCTGGCCCTGGCCTGAGCCCTAGCCTGGCCTAGCCCTGGCCTGGCCTAGCCTGAGCCTGGCTGGCTAGCCTGGCCTAGTACAGCCTGGCCTGGCCTGGCCTGGCCTGAGCTGGCCTGGCCTAGCCTGGCCTGGCCTGGCCTGGCCTGGCCTGGCCTGGCCTGGCCTGGCCTGGCTGGCCTGGCCTGGCCTGGCCTGGCCTGGCCTGGCCTGGCCTGGCCTGGCCTGGCCTGGCCTGGCCTGGCCTGGCCTGGCCTGGCCTGGCCTGGCCTGGCCTGGCCTGGCCTGGCCTGGCCTGGCCTGGCCTGGCCTGGCCTGGCCTGGCCTGGCCTGGCCTGGCCTGGCCTGGCCTGGCCTGGCCTGGCCTGGCCTGGCCTGGCCTGGCCTGGCCTGGCCTGGCCTGGCCTGGCCTGGCCTGGCCTGGCCTGGCCTGGCCTGGCCTGGCCTGGCCTGGCCTGGCCTGGCCTGGCCTGGCCTGGCCTGGCCTGGCCTGGCCTGGCCTGGCCTGGCCTGGCCTGGCCTGGCCTGGCCTGGCACTGGCCTGGCCAGCACCAGCACAGCCTGGCCTGGCCTGGCCTGGCCTGGCCTGGCACAGCCTGGCCTGGCCTGGCACTGGCCTGGCCTGGCCTGGCCTGGCCTGGCCTGGCCTGGCCTGGCCTGGCCTGGCCTGGCCTGGCCTAGCCTGGCCTGGCCTGGCCTGGCCTAGCCTGGCCTGGCCTGGCCTAGCCTAGCCTGGCCTAGCCTGGCCTGGCCTAGCCTAGCCTGGCCTAGCCTAGCCTAGCCTAGCCTAGCTAGCCTAGCCTGGCCTGGCCTAGCCTGGCCTAGCCTGGCCTGGCCTAGCCTAGCCTGGCCTGGCCTGGCCTGGCCTGGCCTGGCCTGGCCTGGCCTGGCCTGGCCTGGCCTGGCCTGGCCTGGCCTGGCCTGGCCTGGCCTGGCCTGGCCTGGCCTGGCCTGGCCTGGCCTGGCCTGGCCTGGCACTGGCCTGGCCTGGCCTGGCCTGGCCTGGCCTGGCCTGGCCTGGCCTGGCCTGGCCTGGCCTGGCCTGGCCTGGCCTGGCCTGGCCTGGCCTGGCCTGGCCTGGCCTGGCCTGGCCTGGCCTGGCCTGGCCTGGCCTGGCCTGGCCTGGCCTGGCCTGGCCTGGCCTGGCCTGGCCTGGCCTGGCCTGGCCTGGCCTGGCCTGGCCTGGCCTGGCCTGGCCTGGCCTGGCCTGGCCTGGCCTGGCCTGGCCTGGCCTGGCTGGCCTGGCCTGGCCTGGCCTGGCCTGGCCTGGCACAGCCTGGCCTGGCCTGGCCTGGCCTGGCCTGGCCTGGCCTGGCCTGGCCTGGCCTGGCCTAGCCTGGCCTGGCCTGGCCTGGCCTGGCCTAGCCTGGCCTGGCCTGGCCTAGCCTGGCCTGGCCTGGCCTGGCCTGGCCTGGCCTGGCCTGGCCTGGCCTGGCCTGGCCTGGCCTGGCCTGGCCTGGCCTGGCCTGGCCTGGCCTGGCCCTGGCCTGGCCTGGCCTGGCCTGGCCTGGCCTGGCCTGGCCTGGCCTGGCCTGGCCTGGCCTGGCCTGGCCTGGCCTGGCCTGGCCTGGCCTGGCCTGGCCTGGCCTGGCCTGGCCTGGCCTGGCCTGGCCTGGCCTGGCCTGGCTGGCCTGGCCTGGCCTGGCCTGGCCTGGCCTGGCCTGGCCTGGCCTGGCCTGGCCTGGCCTGGCCTGGCCTGGCCTGGCCTGGCCTGGCCTGGCCTGGCACAGCACCTGGCCTGGCCTGGCCTGGCCTGGCCTGGCCTGGCCTGGCCTGGCCTGGCCTGGCCTGGCCTGGCCTGGCCTGGCCTGGCCTGGCCTGGCCTGGCCTGGCCTGGCCTGGCCTGGCCTGGCCTGGCCTGGCCTGGCCTGGCCTGGCCTGGCCTGGCCTGGCCTGGCCTGGCCTGGCCTGGCCTGGCCTGGCCTGGCCTGGCCTGGCCTGGCCTGGCCTGGCACAGCCTGGCCTGGCCTGGCCTGGCCTGGCCTAGCCTGGCCTGGCCTGGCCTAGCCTAGCCTAGCCCTGGCCTAGCCTAGCCTGGCCTAGCCTGGCCTGGCCTGGCCTGGCCTAGCCTGGCCTGGCCTGGCCTAGCCTGGCCTGGCCTGGCCTAGCCTAGCCTGGCCTGGCCTAGCCTGGCCTGGCCTGGCCTGGCCTGGCCTGGCCTGGCCTGAGCCTGGCCCTGGCCTGGCCTGGCCTGGCTGGCCTGGCCTGGCCTGGCCTGGCCTGGCCTGGCCTGGCCTGGCCTGGCCTGGCCTGGCCTGGCCTGGCCTGGCCTGGCCTGGCCTGGCCTGGCCTGGCCTGGCCTGGCCTGGCCTGGCCTGGCCTGGCCTGGCCTGGCCTGGCCTGGCCTGGCCTGGCCTGGCCTGGCCTGGCCTGGCCTGGCCTGGCCTGGCCTGGCCTGGCCTGGCCTGGCCTGGCCTGGCCTGGCCTGGCCTGGCCTGGCCTGGCCTGGCCTGGCCTGGCCTGGCCTGGCCTGGCCTGGCCTGGCCTGGCCTGGCCTGGCCTGGCCTGGCCTGGCCTGGCCTGGCCTGGCCTGGCCTGGCCTGGCCTGGCCTGGCCTGGCCTGGCCTGGCCTGGCCTGGCCTGGCCTGGCACTGGCCTGGCCTGGCCTGGCCTGGCACTGGCCTGGCCTGGCCTGGCACAGCCTGGCCTGGCCTGGCCTGGCCTGGCCTGGCCTGGCCTGGCCTGGCCTAGCCTGGCCTGGCCTGGCCTGGCCTGGCCTAGCCTGGCCTGGCCTAGCCTGGCCTGGCCTGGCCTGGCCTGGCCTGGCCTGGCCTGGCCTAGCCTAGCCTGGCCTGGCCTGGCCTGGCCTGGCCTGGCCTGGCCTGGCCTGGCCTGGCCTGGCCCTGGCCTGGCCTGGCCTGGCCTGGCCTGGCCTGGCCTGGCCTGGCCTGGCCTGGCCTGGCCCTGGCCTGGCCTGGCCTGGCCTGGCCTGGCCTGGCCTGGCCTGGCCTGGCCTGGCCTGGCCTGGCCTGGCCTGGCCTGGCCTGGCCTGGCCTGGCCTGGCCTGGCCTGGCCTGGCCTGGCCTGGCACAGCCTGGCCTGGCCTGGCCTGGCCTGGCCTGGCCTGGCCTGGCCTGGCCTGGCCTGGCCTGGCCTGGCCTGGCCTGGCCTGGCCTGGCCTGGCCTGGCCTGGCCTGGCCTGGCCTGGCCTGGCCTGGCCTGGCCTGGCCTGGCCTGGCCTGGCCTGGCCTGGCCTGGCCTGGCCTGGCCTGGCCTGGCCTGGCCTGGCCTGGCCTGGCCTGGCCTGGCCTGGCCTGGCCTGGCCTGGCCTGGCCTGGCCTGGCCTGGCCTGGCCTGGCCTGGCCTGGCCTGGCCTGGCCTGGCCTGGCCTGGCCTGGCCTGGCCTGGCCTGGCCCTGGCCTGGCCTGGCACAGCCTGGCCTGGCCTGGCCTAGCCTAGCCTGGCCTAGCCTGAGCCTGGCCTGGCCTAGCCTGGCCTAGCCTGGCCTGGCCTAGCCTGGCCTGGCCTGGCCTGGCCTAGCCTGGCCTGGCCTGGCCCTGGCCTGGCCTGGCCTGGCCTGAGCCTGGCCTAGCCTAGCCTAGCCTGGCCTGGCCTGGCCTGGCCTAGCCTGGCCTGGCCTGGCCTGGCCTGGCCTGGCCTGGCCTGGCCTGAGCCTGGCCTGGCCTGGCCTGGCCTGGCCTGGCCTGGCCTGGCCTGGCCTGGCCTGGCCTGGCCTGGCCTGGCCTGGCCTGGCCTGGCCTGGCCTGGCCTGGCCTGGCCTGGCCTGGCCTGGCCTGGCCTGGCCTGGCCTGGCCTGGCCTGGCCTGGCCTGGCCTGGCCTGGCCTGGCCTGGCCTGGCCTGGCCTGGCCTGGCCTGGCCTGGCCTGGCCTGGCCTGGCCTGGCCTGGCCTGGCCTGGCCTGGCCTGGCCTGGCCTGGCCTGGCCTGGCCTGGCCTGGCCTGGCCTGGCCTGGCCTGGCCTGGCCTGGCCTGGCCTGGCCTGGCCTGGCCTGGCCTGGCCTGGCCTGGCCTGGCCTGGCCTGGCCTGGCCTGGCCTGGCCTGGCCTGGCCTGGCCTGGCACTGAGCCTGGCCTGGCACAGCCTGGCCTGGCACAGCCTGGCCTGGCACTGGCCTGGCAGCACAGCCTGGCCTAGCCTGGCCTGGCCTAGCCTGGCCTAGCCTAGCCTAGCCTAGCCTGGCCTGGCCTGGCCTAGCCTAGCCTAGCCTAGCCTAGCCTAGCCTAGCCTAGCCTAGCCTAGCCTAGCTAGCCTAGCCTGGCCTAGCCTAGCCTAGCCTAGCCTGGCCTGGCCTGGCCTAGCCCTAGCCTAGCCTGGCCCTGGCCTAGCACTGGCCTGGCCTGGCCTAGCCTGGCCTAGCCTGCCTGGCCTGGCCTGGCCTGGCCTGGCCTGGCCTAGCCTGGCCTGGCCTGGCCTGGCCTGGCCTGGCCTGGCCTGGCCTGGCCTGGCCTGGCCTGGCCTGGCCTGGCCTGGCCTGGCCTGGCCTGGCCTGGCCTGGCCTGGCCTGGCCTGGCCTGGCCTGGCCTGGCCTGGCCTGGCTGGCCTGGCCTGGCCTGGCCTGGCCTGGCCTGGCCTGGCCTGGCCTGGCCTGGCCTGGCCTGGCCTGGCCTGGCCTGGCCTGGCCTGGCCTGGCCTGGCCTGGCCTGGCCTGGCCTGGCCTGGCCTGGCCTGGCCTGGCCTGGCCTGGCCTGGCCTGGCCTGGCCTGGCCTGGCCTGGCCTGGCCTGGCCTGGCCTGGCCTGGCCTGGCCTGGCCTGGCCTGGCCTGGCCTGGCCTGGCCTGGCCTGGCCTGGCCTGGCCTGGCCTGGCCTGGCCTGGCCTGGCCTGGCACAGCCCTGGCCTAGCCTGCCTAGCCTGGCCTGGCCTGGCACTGGCCTGGCCTGAGCCTAGCCTGGCCTGGCCTGGCCTAGCCTAGCCTAGCCTGAGCCTGGCCTAGCCTGGCCTAGCCTAGCCTAGCCTGGCCTAGCCTGGCCTAGCCTAGCCTGGCCTAGCCTAGCCTAGCCTAGCCTAGCCTAGCCTGGCCTAGCCTAGCCTGGCCTGGCCTGAGCCTGGCCTGGCCTGGCCTGGCCTGGCCTAGCCTGGCCTGGCCTGGCCTGGCCTGGCCTGGCCTGGCCTGGCCTGGCCTGGCCTGGCCTGGCCTGGCCTGGCCTGGCCCTGGCCTGGCCTGGCCTGGCCTGGCCTGGCCTGGCCTGGCCTGGCCTGGCCTGGCCTGGCCTGGCCTGGCCTGGCCTGGCCTGGCCTGGCCTGGCCTGGCCTGGCCTGGCCTGGCCTGGCCTGGCCTGGCCTGGCCTGGCCTGGCCTGGCCTGGCCTGGGCCTGGCCTGGCCTGGCCTGGCCTGGCCTGGCCTGGCCTGGCCTGGCCTGGCCTGGCCTGGCCTGGCCTGGCCTGGCCTGGCCTGGCCTGGCCTGGCTGGCCTGGCCTGGCCTGGCCTGGCCTGGCCTGGCCTGGCCTGGCCTGGCCTGGCCTGGCCTGGCCTGGCCTGGCCTGGCCTGGCCTGGCCTGGCCTGGCCTGGCCTGGCCTGGCCTGGCCTAGCCTGGCCTGGCCTGGCCTAGCCTAGCCTGGCCTGGCCTGGCCTGGCCTAGCCTGGCCTGGCACAGCCTAGCCTGGCCTGGCCTGGCCTGGCCTAGCCTAGCACAGCTGGCCTGGCCTAGCCTAGCCTAGCCTAGCCTAGCCTAGCCTAGCCTAGCCTAGCCTAGCCTAGCCTAGCCTAGCCTGGCCTAGCCTAGCCTAGCCTAGCCTAGCCTAGCCTAGCCTAGCCTAGCCTGGCCTAGCCTAGCCTAGCCTAGCCTGGCCTGGCCTAGCCTGGCCTAGCCTGGCCTAGCCTGGCCTGGCCTGGCCTGGCCTGGCCTGGCCTGGCCTGGCCTGGCCTGGCCTGGCCTGGCCTGGCCTGGCCTGGCCTGGCCTGGCCTGGCCTGGCCTGAGCCTGGCCTGGCCTGGCCTGGCCTGGCCTGGCCTGGCCTGGCCTGGCCTGGCCTGGCCTGGCCTGGCCTGGCCTGGCCTGGCCTGGCCTGGCCTGGCCTGGCCTGGCCTGGCCTGGCCTGGCCTGGCCTGGCCTGGCCTGGCCTGGCCTGGCCTGGCCTGGCCTGGCCTGGCCTGGCCTGGCCTGGCCTGGCCTGGCCTGGCCTGGCCTGGCCTGGCCTGGCCTGGCCTGGCCTGGCCTGGCCTGGCCTGGCCTGGCCTGGCCTGGCCTGGCCTGGCCTGGCCTGGCCTGGCCTGGCCTGGCCTGGCCTGGCCTGGCCTAGCCTGGCCTAGCCTGGCCTGGCAGCCCTGAGCCTGGCCTAAGCCTAGCCTAGCCTAGCCTAGCACAGCACAGCCCTGGCCTAGCACAGCAGCAGCACAGCAGCCTAGCCTGTGAGCCTAGCCTGGCCTACAGCCTAGCCTGAGCCTGGCACAGCCTGGCCTAGCCCTGAAGCCTGGCCCTGGCCTGGCCTGGCCTGGCCTGGCCTGGCCTGGCCTGGCAGCTGGCCTGGCCTGGCCTGGCCTGGCCTGGCCTGGCCTGGCCTGAGCCTGGCCTGGCCTGGCCTGGCCTGGCCTGAGCCTGGCCTGGCCTGGCCTGGCCTGGCCTGGCCTGGCCTGGCCTGGCCTGGCCTGGCCTGGCCTGGCCTGGCCTGGCCTGGCCTGGCCTGGCCTGGCCTGGCCTGGCCTGGCCTGGCCTGGCCTGGCCTGGCCTGGCCTGGCCTGGCCTGGCCTGGCCTGGCCTGGCCTGGCCTGGCCTGGCCTGGCCTGGCCTGGCCTGGCCTGGCCTGGCCTGGCCTGGCCTGGCCTGGCCTGAGCCTGGCCTGGCCTGGCCTGGCCTGGCCTGGCCTGGCCTGGCCTGGCCTGGCCTGGCCTGGCCTGGCCTGGCCTGGCCTGGCCTGGCCTGGCCTGGCCTGGCCTGGCCTGGCCTGGCCTGGCCTGGCCTGGCCTGGCCTGGCCTGGCCTGGCCTGGCCTGGCCTGGCCTGGCCTGGCCTGGCCTGGCCTGGCCTGGCCTGGCCTAGCCTGGCCTGGCCTGGCCTGGCCTGGCCTGGCCTGGCCTGGCCTGGCCTGGCCTGGCCTGGCCTAGCCTGGCCCTGGCCTGGCCTGGCCTGCCTGGCCTGGCCTGAGCCTGGCCTGGCCTGGCCTGGCCTGGCCTGGCCTGGCCTGGCCTGGCCACAGCTGGCCTGGCCTGGCCTGGCCTGGCCTGGCCTGGCCTGGCTACAGCTGGCCTGGCCTGGCCTAGCCTAGGCCTAGCCTGGCCTAGCCTAGCCTAGCCTGGCCACAGCCTGGCCTGGCCTGGCCTGGCCTGGCCTGGCCTGGCCTAGCCTGGCCTGGCTGGCCTAGCCTGCCTGGCCTGGCCTAGCCTGGCCTGTGCCTGGCCTGGCCTGGCCTAAGCCTGGCCTAGCCTAGCCTGGCCTGGCCTGGCCTAGCCTGGCCTGGCCTGGCCTGGCTAGCCTGGCCTGGCCTGGCCTGGCCTGTACAGCCCTGGCCTGGCCTGGCCCTGGCCTGGCCTGGCCTGGCCTGGCCTGGCCTGGCCTGGCCTGGCCTGGCCTGGCCTGGCCTGGCCTGGCCTGGCCTGGCCTGGCCTGGCCTGGCCTGGCCTGGCCTGGCCTGGCCTGGCCTGGCCTGGCCTGGCCTGGCCTGGCCTGGCCTGGCCCTGGCCTGGCCTAGCCTGGCCTGGCCTGGCCTGGCCTGGCCTGGCCTGGCCTGGCCTGGCCTGGCCTAGCCTGGCCTGGCCTGGCCTGGCCTGGCCTGGCCTGGCCTGGCCTAGCCTGGCCTGGCCTAGCCTAGCCTGGCCTGGCCTGGCAGCTAGCCTAGCCTGGCCTGGCCTAGCCTGGCCTGGCCTGGCCTGGCCTGGCCTGGCCTAGCCTAGCCTGGCCTGGCCCAGCCTGGCCTGGCCTGGCCCTGGCCTGGCCTGGCCTGCCTAGCCTGGCCTGGCCTGGCCTGGCCTGGCCTGGCCTGGCCTGGCCTGGCTGGCCTGGCCTGGCCTGGCCTGGCCTGGCCTGGCCTGGCCTGGCCTGGCCTGGCCTGGCCTGGCCTGGCCTGGCCTGGCCTGGCCTGGCCTGGCCTGGCCTGGCCTGGCCTGGCCTGGCCTGGCCTGGCCTGGCCTGGCCTGGCCTGGCCTGGCCTGGCCTGGCCTGGCCTGGCCTGGCCTGGCCTGGCCTGGCCTGGCCTGGCCTGGCCTGGCCTGGCCTGGCCTGGCCTGGCCTGGCCTGGCCTGGCCTGGCCTGGCCTGGCCTGGCCTGGCCTGGCCTGGCCTGGCCTGGCCTGGCCTGGCCTGGCCTGGCCTGGCCTGGCCCTGGCCTGGCCTGGCCTGGCCTGGCCTGGCCTGGCCTGGCCTGGCCTGGCCTGGCCTGGCCTGGCCTGGCCTGGCCTGGCCTGGCCTGGCCTGGCCTGGCCTGGCCTGGCCTGGCCTGGCCTGGCCTGGCCTGGCCTGGCCTGGCCTGGCCTGGCCTGGCCTGGCCTGGCCTGGCCTGGCCTGAGCCTGAGCCTGGCCTGGCCTGGCCTGGCCTGGCCTGGCCTGGCCTGGCCTGGCCTGGCCTGGCCTGGCCTGAGCCTGGCCTGGCCTGGCCTGGCCTAGCCTGGCCTGGCCTGGCCTGCCTGGCCTGGCCTGGCCTGGCCTGGCCTGGCCTGGCCTGGCCTGGCCTGGCCTGGCCTGGCCTGGCCTGGCCTGGCCTGGCCTGGCCTGGCCTGGCCTGGCCTGGCCTGGCACTGGCCTGGCCTGGCCTGGCCTGGCCTGGCCTGGCCTGGCCTGGCCTGGCCTGGCCTGGCCTGGCCTGGCCTGGCCTGAGCCTGGCCTGGCCTGGCCTGGCCTGCCTGGCCTGGCCTGGCCTGGCCTGGCCTGGCCTGGCCTGGCCTGGCCTGGCCTGGCCTGGCCTGGCCTGCCTGGCCTGGCCTGGCCTGGCCTGGCCTGGCCCTGGCCTGGCCTGGCCTGGCCTGGCCTGGCCTGGCCTGGCCTGGCCTGGCCTGGCCTGGCCTGGCCTGGCCTGGCCTGGCCTGGCCTGGCCTGGCCTGGCCTGGCCTGGCCTGGCCTGGCCTGGCCTGGCCTGGCCTGGCCTGGCCTGGCCTGGCCTGGCCTGGCCTGGCCTGGCCTGGCCTGGCCTGGCCCTGGCCTGGCCTGGCCTGGCCTGGCCTGGCCTGGCCTGGCCTGGCCTGGCCTGGCCTGGCCTGGCCTGGCCTGGCCTGGCCTGGCCTGGCCTGGCCTGGCCTGGCCTGGCCTGGCCTGGCCTGGCCTGGCCTGGCCTGGCCTGGCCTGGCCTGGCCCTGGCCTGGCCTGGCACAGCACTGGCCTGGCCTGGCCTGGCCTGGCCTGGCCTGGCCTGGCCTGGCCTGGCCTGGCCTGGCCTGGCCTGGCCTGGCCTGGCCTGGCCTGGCCTGGCCCTGGCCTGGCCTGGCCTGGCCTGGCCTGGCCTGGCCCTGGCCTGGCCTGGCCTGGCCTGGCCTGGCCTGGCCTGGCCTGGCCTGGCCTGGCCTGGCCTGGCCTGGCCTGGCCTGGCCTGGCCTGGCCTGGCCTGGCCTGGCCTGGCCTGGCCTGGCCTGGCCTGGCCTGGCCTGGCCTGGCCTGGCCTGGCCTGGCCTGGCCTGGCCTGGCCTGGCCTGGCCTGGCCTGGCCTGGCCTGGCCTGGCCTGGCCTGGCCTGGCCTGGCCTGGCCTGGCCTGGCCTGGCCTGGCCTGGCCTGGCCTGGCCTGGCCTGGCCTGGCCTGGCCTGGCCTGGCCTGGCCTGGCCTGGCCTGGCCTGGCCTGGCCTGGCCTGGCCTGGCCTGGCCTGGCCTGGCCTGGCCTGGCCTGGCCTGGCCTGGCCTGGCCTGGCCTGGCCTGGCCTGGCCTGGCCTGGCCTGGCCTGGCCTGGCCTGGCCTGGCCTGGCCTGGCCTGGCCTGGCCTGGCCTGGCCTGGCCTGGCCTGGCCTGGCCTGGCCTGGCCTGGCCTGGCCTGGCCTGGCCTGGCCTGGCCTGGCCTGGCCTGGCCTGGCCTGGCCTGGCACAGCCTGGCCTAGCCTAGCCTAGCCTAGCCTGGCCTAGCCTGGCCTGGCCTAGCCTAGCCTAGCCTAGCCTAGCCTAGCCTAGCTAGCCTAGCCTAGCCTAGCCTAGCCTGGCCTGGCCTAGCCTAGCCTAGCCTAGCCTAGCCTAGCCTAGCCTAGCCTAGCCTAGCTAGCCTAGCCTAGCCTAGCCTAGCGCCTAGCCCTAGCCCTGCCTAGCCTAGCCTAGCCTAGCCTAGCCTGGCCTGGCCTAGCCTAGCCTGGCCTAGCCTAGCCTGGCCTAGCCTAGCCTGGCCTGGCCTGGCCTGGCCTGGCCTGGCCTAGCCTGGCCTGGCCTGGCCTGGCCTGGCCTGGCCTGGCCTGGCCTGGCCTGGCCTGGCCTGGCCTGGCCTGGCCTGGCCTGGCCTGGCCTGGCCTGGCCTGGCCTGGCCTGGCCTGGCCTGGCCTGGCCTGGCCTGGCCTGGCCTGGCCTGGCCTGAGCCTGGCCTGGCCTGGCCTGGCCTGGCCTGGCCTGGCCTGGCCTGGCCTGGCCTGGCCTGGCCTGGCCTGGCCTGGCCTGGCCTGGCCTGGCCTGGCCTGGCCTGGCCTGGCCTGGCCTGGCCTGGCCTGGCCTGGCCTGGCCTGGCCTGGCCTGGCCTGGCCTGGCCTGGCCTGGCCTGGCCTGGCCTGGCCTGGCCTGGCCTGGCCTGGCCTGGCCTGGCCTGGCCTGGCCTGGCCTGGCCTGGCCTGGCCTGGCACAGCCTGGCCTGGCCTGGCCTGGCCTGGCCTAGCCTAGCCTGGCCTGGCCTAGCCTAGCCTAGCCTGGCCTAGCTGCCTAGCCTGGCCTAGCCTAGCCCTAGCCTGGCCTAGCCTGGCCTGGCCCTAGCCTAGCCTGGCCTAGCCTGGCCTAGCCTAGCCCTGGCCTAGCCTGGCCTGGCCTAGCCTGGCCTGGCCTGGCCTGGCCTGGCCTGGCCTGGCCTGGCCTGGCCTGGCCTGGCCTGGCCTGGCCTGGCCTGGCCTGGCCTGGCCTGGCCTGGCCTGGCCTGGCCTGGCCTGGCCTGGCCTGGCCTGGCCTGGCCTGGCCTGGCCTGGCCTGGCCTGGCCTGGCCTGGCCTGGCCTGGCCTGGCCTGGCCTGGCCTGGCCTGGCCTGGCCTGGCCTGGCCTGGCCTGGCCTGGCCTGGCCTGGCCTGGCCTGGCCTGGCCTGGCCTGGCCTGGCCTGGCCTGGCCTGGCCTGGCCTGGCCTGGCCTGGCCTGGCCTGGCCTGGCCTGGCCTGGCCTGGCCTGGCCTGGCCTGGCCTGGCCTGGCCTGGCCTGGCCTGGCCTGGCCTGGCCTGGCCTGGCCTGGCCTGGCCTGGCCTGGCCTGGCCTGGCCTGGCCTGGCCTGGCCTGGCTGGCCTGGCCTGGCCTGGCCTGGCCTGGCCTGGCCTGGCACAGCCTGGCCTGGCCTGGCCTGGCCTGGCCTGGCCTGGCCTGGCCTGGCCTGGCCTGGCACAGCACTGGCCTGGCCTGGCCTGGCCTAGCCTGGCCTGGCCTGGCCTGTACAGCCTGGCCTGGCCTGGCCTGGCCTGGCCTGGCCCCTGGCCTGGCCTGGCCTGCCTGGCCTGGCCTGGCCTGAGCCTGGCCTGGCCTGGCCTGGCCTGGCCTGGCCTAGCCTGGCCTGGCCTGGCCTGGCCTGGCCTGGCCTGGCCTGGCCTGGCCTGGCCTGGCCTGGCCTGGCCTGGCCTGGCCTGGCCTGGCCTGGCCTGGCCTGGCCTGGCCTGGCCTGGCCTGGCCTGGCCTGGCCTGGCCTGGCCTGGCCTGGCCTGGCCTGGCCTGGCCTGGCCTGGCCTGGCCTGGCCTGGCCTGGCCCTGGCCTGGCCTGGCCTGAGCCTGGCCTGGCCTGGCCTGGCCTGGCCTGGCCTGGCCTGGCCTGGCCTGGCCTGGCCTGGCCTGGCCTGGCCTGGCCTGGCCTGGCCTGGCCTGGCCTGGCCTGGCCTGGCCTGGCCTGGCCTGGCCTGGCCTGGCCTGGCCTGGCCTGGCACAGCCTGGCCTGGCCTGGCCTGGCCTGGCCTGGCCTGGCCTGGCCTGGCCTGGCCTGGCCTGGCCTGGCCTGGCCTGGCCTGGCCTGGCCTGGCCTGGCCTGGCCTGGCCTGGCCTGGCCTGGCCTGGCCTGGCCTGGCCTGGCCTAGCCTGGCCTGGCCTGGCCTAGCCTGGCCTGGCCTAGCCTAGCCTGGCCCTAGCTAGCCTAGCCTAGCCTGGCCTGGCCTGGCCTGGCCTGGCCTAGCCTGGCCTAGCCTGGCCTGGCCTAGCCTGGCACAGCCTGGCCTGGCCTGGCCTGGCCTGGCCTGGCCTGAGCTAGCCTGGCCTGGCCTGGCCTGGCCTGGCCTGGCCCTGGCCCTGGCCTGGCCTGGCCTAGCCTGGCCTGGCCTGGCCTGGCCCTGGCCTGGCCTGGCCTGGCCTGGCCTGGCCTGGCCTGGCCTGAGCCTGGCCTGGCCTGGCCTGGCCTGGCCTGGCCTGGCCTGGCCTGGCCTGGCCTGGCCCTGGCCTGGCCTGGCCTGGCCTGGCCTGGCCTGGCCTGGCCTGGCCTGGCCTGGCCTGGCCTGGCCTGGCCTGGCCTGGCCTGGCCTGGCCTGGCCTGGCCTGGCCTGGCCTGGCCTGGCCTGGCCTGGCCTGGCCTGGCCTGGCCTGGCCTGGCCTGGCCTGGCCTGGCCTGGCCTGGCCTGGCCTGGCCTGGCCTGGCCTGGCCTGGCCTGGCCTGGCCTGGCCTGGCCTGGCTGGCCTGGCACTGGCCTGGCCTGGCCTGGCCTGGCCTGGCCTGGCCTGGCCTGGCCTGGCCTGGCACTGGCCTGGCCTGGCCTGGCCTGGCCTGGCACAGCCTGGCCTGGCCTGGCCTGGCCTGGCCTGGCCTGGCCTAGCCTGGCCTAGCCTAGCCTGGCCTGGCCTAGCCTAGCCTGGCACAGCCTAGCCTAGCCTGGCCTGGCCTAGCCTAGCCTGGCCTAGCCTGGCCTAGCCTGGCCTAGCCTGGCCTGGCCTGGCCTGGCCTGGCCTAGCCTGGCCTGGCCTGGCCTGGCCTGGCCTGGCCTAGCCTGGCCTGGCCTGGCCTGGCCTGGCCCTGGCCTGGCCTGGCCCTGGCTGCCTGGCCTGGCCTAGCCTAGCCTGGCCTGGCCTGAGCCCTGGCCTGGCACAGCCTAGCCTGGCCTGGCCTGGCCCTGGCCTGGCCTGGCCTGGCCTGGCCCTGGCCTGGCCTGGCCTGGCCCTGGCCTGGCCTGGCCTGGCCTGGCCCTGGCCCTGGCCTGGCCTGGCCTGGCCTGGCCTGGCCTGGCCTGGCCTGGCCTGGCCTGGCCTGGCCTGGCCTGGCCTGGCCTGGCCTGGCCTGGCCTGGCCTGGCCTGGCCTGGCCTGGCCTGGCCTGGCCTGGCCTGGCCTGGCCTGGCCTGGCCTGGCCTGGCCTGGCCTGGCCTGGCCTGGCCTGGCCTGGCCTGGCCTGGCCTGGCCTGGCCTGGCCTGGCCTGGCCTGGCCTGGCCTGGCCTGGCCTGGCCTGGCCTGGCCTGGCCTGGCCTGGCCTGGCCTGGCCTGGCCTGGCCTGGCCTGGCCTGGCCTGGCCTGGCCTGGCCTGGCCTGGCCTGGCACTGGCCTGGCCTGGCCTGGCCTGGCCTGGCCTGGCCTGGCCTAGCACAGCCTGGCCTGGCCTGGCCTAGCCTGGCCTGGCCTGGCCTAGCCTGGCCTAGCCTAGCCTGGCCTAGCCTGGCCTAGCCTAGCCTAGCCTAGCCTGGCCTGGCCTAGCCTAGCCTAGCCTAGCCTAGCCTAGCCTAGCCTAGCCTGGCCTAGCCTGGCCTGGCCTAGCCTAGCCTGGCCTGGCCTAGCCTAGCCTGGCCTGGCCTGGCCTAGCCTAGCCTGGCCTGGCCTGGCCTGGCCTGGCCTGGCCTGGCCTGGCCTGGCCTGGCCTGGCCTGGCCTGGCCTGGCCTGGCCCTGGCCTGGCCTGGCCTGGCCTGGCCTGGCCTGGCCTGGCCTGGCCTGGCCTGGCCTGGCCTGGCCTGGCCTGGCCTGGCCTGGCCTGGCCTGGCCTGGCACAAGCTGGCCTGGCCTGGCCTGGCCTGGCCTGGCCTGGCCTGGCCTGGCCTGGCCTGGCCTGGCCTGGCCTGGCCTGGCCTGGCCTGGCCTGGCCTGGCCTGGCCTGGCCTGGCCTGGCCTGGCCTGGCCTGGCCTGGCCTGGCCTGGCCTGGCCTGGCCTGGCCTGGCCTGGCCTGGCCTGGCCTGGCCTGGCCTGGCCTGGCCTGGCCTGGCCTGGCCTGGCCTGGCCTGGCCTGGCCTGGCCTGGCCTGGCCTGGCCTGGCCTGGCCTGGCCCTGGCCTGGCCCTGGCCTGGCCTGGCCTGGCCTGGCCTGGCCTGGCCTGGCCTGGCCTGAGCCTGGCCTAGCCTGGCCCTGGCCTGGCCTGGCCCTGCACAGCCTGGCCTAGCCACAGCCTGGCCTGTGCTTGGCCTGGCCTAGCCTGGCCTGAGCCTGGCCTGGCCTAGCCTAGCCTGGCCTGGCCTAGCCTGGCCTAGCCTGGCCTGGCCTAGCCTAGCCTAGCCTGGCCTAGCCTGGCCTGGCTGGCCTAGCCTAGCCTAGCCTAGCCTGGCCTGGCCTGCCTAGCCTGGCCTGGCCTGGCCTGGCAAGCCTAGCCTGGCCTGGCCTGGCCTGGCCTGGCCTGGCCTGGCCTGGCCTGGCCTGGCCTGGCCTGGCCTGGCCTGGCCTGGCCTGGCCTGGCCTGGCCTGGCCTGGCCTGGCCTGGCCTGGCCTGGCCCTGGCCTGGCCTGGCCTGGCTGGCCTGGCCTGGCCTGGCCTGGCCTGGCCTGGCCTGGCCTGGCCTGGCCTGGCCTGGCCTGGCCTGGCCTGGCCTGGCCTGGCCTGGCCTGGCCTGGCCTGGCCCTGGCCTGGCCTGGCCTGGCCTGGCCTGGCCTGGCCTGGCCTGGCACTGGCCTGGCCCTGGCCTGGCCTGGCCTGGCCTGGCCTGGCCTGGCCTGGCCTGGCCTGGCCTGGCCTGGCCTGGCCTGGCCTGGCCTGGCCTGGCCTGGCCTGGCACTGCACAGCCTGGCACAGCCTGGCCTGGCCTGGCCTGGCCTGGCCTGGCCTGGCCTGGCACAGCCTGGCACAGCCTGGCCTGGCCTGGCCTGGCCTGGCCTGGCCTGGCCTGGCCTGGCCTAGCCTGGCCTGGCCTGGCCTGGCCTGGCCTGGCCTGGCCTGGCCTGGCCTGGCCTGGCCTGGCCTGGCACAGCACAGCCTGGCCTGGCCTGGCCTGGCCTGGCCTGGCCTGGCCTGGCCTGGCCTGGCCTGGCCTGGCCTGGCCTGGCCTGGCCTGGCCTGGCCTGGCCTGGCCTGGCCTGGCCTGGCCTGGCCTGGCCTGGCCTGGCCTGGCCTGGCCCTGGCCTGGCCTGGCCTGGCCTGGCCTGGCCTGGCCTGGCCTGGCCTGGCCTGGCCTGGCCTGGCCTGGCCTGGCCTGGCCTGGCCTGGCCTGGCTGGCCTGGCCTGGCCTGGCCTGGCCTGGCCTGGCCTGGCCTGGCCTGGCCTGGCCTGGCCTGGCCTGGCCTGGCCTGGCACTGGCCTGAGCCTGGCCTGGCCTGGCCTGGCCTGGCCTGGCCTGGCCTGGCCTGGCCTGGCCTGGCCTGGCCTGGCCTGGCCTGGCACTGGCACTGGCCTGGCCTGGCCTGGCCTGGCCTGGCCTGGCCTGGCCTGGCTGGCCTGGCCTGGCCTGGCCTGGCCTGGCCTGGCCTGGCCTGGCCTGGCCTGGCCTGGCCTGGCCTGGCCTGGCCTGGCCTGGCCTGGCCTGGCCTGGCCTGGCCTGGCCTGGCCTGGCCTGGCCTGGCCTGAGCCTGGCCTGGCCTGGCCTGGCCTGGCCTGGCCTGGCCTGGCCTGGCCTGGCCTGGCCTGGCCTGGCCTGGCCTGGCCTGGCCTGGCCTGGCCTGGCCTGGCCTGGCCTGGCCTGGCCTGGCCTAGCCTGGCCTGGCCTGGCCTGGCCTGGCCTGGCCTGGCCTAGCCTGGCCTGGCCTAGCCTAGCCTAGCCTAGCCTGGCCTAGCCTAGCCTAGCCTAGCCTAGCCTGGCCTAGCCTGGCCTGGCCTAGCCTAGCCTGGCCTAGCCTAGCCTAGCCTAGCCTGGCCTGGCCTGGCCTAGCCTGGCTAGCCTGGCCTGGCCTGGCCTGGCCTGGCCTGGCCTGGCCTGGCCTGGCCTGGCCTGGCCTGGCCTGGCCTGGCCTGGCCTGGCCTGGCCTGGCCTGGCCTGGCCTGGCCTGGCCTGGCCTGGCCTGGCCTGGCCTGGCCTGGCCTGGCCTGGCCTGGCCTGGCCTGGCCTGGCCTGGCCTGGCCTGGCCTGGCCTGGCCTGGCCTGGCCTGGCCTGGCCTGGCCTGGCCTGGCCTGGCCTGGCCTGGCCTGGCCTGGCCTGGCCTGGCCTGGCCTGGCCTGGCCTGGCCTGGCCTGGCCTGGCCTGGCCTGGCCTGGCCTGGCCTGGCCTGGCCTGGCCTGGCCTGGCCTGGCCTGGCCTGGCCTGGCCTGGCCTGGCCTGGCCTGGCCTGGCTGGCCTGGCCTGGCCTGGCACAGCCTGGCCTGGCTCTGGCCTGGCCTGGCCTGGCCTGGCCTGGCCTGGCCTAGCCTGGCCTGGCCTGGCCTGGCCTGGCCTGGCCTAGCCTGGCCTAGCCTAGCCTAGCCTGGCCTAGGCCTGGCCTGGCACAGCACTGGCCTGGCCTGGCCTGGCCTGGCACTAGCCTGGCCTGGCCTGGCCTGGCCTGGCCTGGCCTGGCCTGGCCTGGCCTGGCCCTGGCCTGGCCTGGCCTGGCCTGGCCTGGCCTGGCCTGGCCTGGCCTGGCCTGGCCTGGCCTAGCCTGGCCTGGCCTGGCCTGGCCTGGCCTGGCCTGGCCTGGCCTGGCCTGGCCCTGGCCTGGCCTGGCCTGGCCTGGCCTGGCCTGGCTGGCCTGGCCCTGGCCCTGGCCTGGCCTGGCCTGGCCTGGCCTGAGCCTGGCCTGGCCTGGCCTGGCCTGGCCTGGCCTGGCCTGGCCTGGCCTGGCCTGGCCTGGCCTGGCCTGGCCTGGCCTGGCCTGGCCTGGCTGGCCTGGCCTGGCCTGGCCTGGCCTGGCCTGGCCTGGCCTGGCCTGGCCTGGCCTGGCCTGGCCTGGCCTGGCCTGGCCTGGCCTGGCCTGGCCTGGCCTGGCACTGGCCTGGCCTGGCCCTGGCCCTGGCCTGGCCTGGCCTGGCCTGGCCTGGCCTGGCCTGGCCTGGCCTGGCCTGGCCTGGCCTGGCCTGGCCTGGCCCTGGCCTGGCCTGGCCTGGCCTGGCCTGGCCTGGCCTGGCCTGGCCTGGCCTGCACAGCCTGGCCTGGCCTGGCCTGGCCTGGCCTGGCCTGGCCTGGCACAGCACAGCCTAGCCTGGCACAGCACAGCACAGCCTAGGCCTGGCCTAGCCTGGCCTAGCCTGGCCTGGCCTGCCTAGCCTGGCCCACAGCCTGGCCTGGCCTGGCCCTAGCCCTGGCCTGGCCCTGGCAGCCTGGCCTGGCCCTGGCCTAGCCTAGCCTGGCCTGGCCTGGCCTGGCCTAGCCTGGCCTGAGCCTGGCCTGGCCCTGGCCTGGCCTGGCCTGGCCTGGCCTGGCCTGGCCTGGCCTGGCCTGGCCTGGCCTGGCCTGGCCTGAGCCTGGCCTGGCCTGGCCTGGCCTGGCCTGGCCTGGCCTGGCCTGGCCTGGCCTGGCCTGGCCTGGCCTGGCCTGGCCTGGCCTGGCCTGGCCTGGCCTGGCCTGGCCTGGCTGGCCTGGCCTGGCCTGGCCTGGCCTGGCCTGGCCTGGCCTGGCCTGGCCTGGCCCTGGCCTGGCCTGGCTGCCTGGCCTGGCCTGGCCTGGCCTGGCCTGGCCTGGCCTGGCCTGGCCTGGCCTGGCCTGGCCTGGCCTGGCCTGGCCTGGCCTGGCCTGGCCTGGCCTGGCCTGGCCTGGCCTGGCCTGGCCTGGCCTGGCCTGGCCTGGCCTGGCCTGGCCTGGCCTGGCCTGGCCTGGCCTGGCCTGGCCTGGCCTGGCCTGGCCTGGCCTGGCCTGGCCTGGCCTGGCCTGGCCTGGCCTGGCCTGGCCTGGCCTAGCCTGGCACAGCACAGCCTGGCACAGCACAGCCTAGCCTGGCCTGGCCTGGCCTAGCCTAGCCTGGCCTAGCCTAGCCTAGCCTAGCCTAGCCTAGCCTGGCCTGGCCTGCCTGGCCTGGCCTAGCCCTGGCCTGGCCTGGCCTAGCCTGGCCTAGCCTGGCCTGGCCTAGCCTGGCCTAGCCTGGCCTGGCCTGGCCTGGCCTGGCCTGGCCTGGCCTGGCCTAGCCCTGGCCTAGCCTGGCCTGGCCTGGCCTGGCCTGGCCTGGCCTGGCCTGGCCTGGCCTGGCCTGGCCTGGCCCTGGCCTGGCCTGGCCTGGCCCTGGCCTGGCCTGGCCTGGCCTGGCCTGGCCTGGCCTGGCCTGGCCTGGCCTGGCCTGGCCTGGCCTGGCCTGGCCTGGCCTGGCCTGGCCTGGCCTGGCCTGGCCTGGCCTGGCCTGGCCTGGCCTGGCCTGGCCTGGCCTGGCCTGGCCTGGCCTGGCCTGGCCTGGCCTGGCCTGGCCTGGCCTGGCCTGGCCTGGCCTGGCCTGGCCTGGCCTGGCCTGGCCTGGCCTGGCCTGGCCTGGCCTGGCCTGGCCTGGCCTGGCCTGGCCTGGCCTGGCCTGGCCTGGCCTGGCCTGGCCTGGCCTGGCTGGCCTGGCCTGGCCTGGCCTGGCCTGGCCTGGCCTGGCCTGGCCTGGCCTGGCCTGGCCTGGCCTGGCCTGGCACTGCACAGCCTGGCCTGGCCTGGCACAGCACAGCTGGCACTGGCCTGGCCTGGCCTGGCCTAGCCTGGCCTGGCCTAGCCTAGCCTGGCCTGGCCTGGCCTAGCTAGCCTGGCCTAGCCTAGCCTAGCCTGGCCTGAGCCTGGCCTAGCCTAGCCTAGCCTGGCCTAGCCTAGCCTGGCCTGGCCTGGCCTGGCCTGGCCACAGCCTGGCCTGGCCTGGCCTGGCCTGGCCTGGCCTGGCCTGGCCTGGCCTGGCCTGGCCTGGCCTGGCCTGGCCTGGCCTGGCCTGGCCTGGCCTGGCCTGGCCTGGCCTGGCCTGGCCTGGCCTGGCCTGGCTGCACAGCCTGGCCTGGCCTGGCCTGGCCTGGCCTGGCCTGGCCTGGCCTGGCCTGGCCTGGCCTGGCCTGGCCTGGCCTGGCCTGGCCTGGCCTGGCCTGGCCTGGCCTGGCCTGGCCTGGCCTGGCCTGGCCTGGCCTGGCCTGAGCCTGGCCTGGCCTGGCCTGGCCTGGCCTGGCCTGGCCTGGCCTGGCCTGGCCTGGCCTGGCCTGGCCTGGCCTGGCCTGGCCTGGCCTGGCCTGGCCTGGCCTGGCCTGGCCTGGCCTGGCCTGGCCTGGCCTGGCCTGGCCTGGCCTGGCACAGCCTGGCCTGGCCTGGCCTGGCCTGGCCTGGCCTGGCCTGGCCTGGCCTGGCCTGGCCTGGCCTGGCCTAGCCTGGCCTAGCACAGCACAGCCTAGCCTAGCCTAGCCTGGCCTAGCCTGGCCTGGCCTGGCCTAGCCTGGCCTGGCCTGGCCTAGCCTGGCCTAGCCTGGCCTGGCCTGGCCTGGCCTGGCCTGGCCTGGCCTGGCCTGGCCTGGCCTGGCCTGGCCTGGCCTGGCCTGGCCTGGCCTGGCCTGGCCTGGCCTGGCCTGGCCTGGCCTGGCCTGGCCTGGCCTGGCCTGGCCTGGCCTGGCCTGGCCTGGCCTGGCCTGGCCTGGCCTGGCCTGGCCTGGCCTGGCCTGGCCTGGCCTGGCCTGGCCTGGCCTGGCCTGGCCTGGCCTGGCCTGGCCTGGCCTGGCCTGGCCTGGCCTGGCCTGGCCTGGCCTGGCCTGGCCTGGCCTGGCCTGGCCTGGCCTGGCCTGGCCTGGCCTGGCCTGGCGCCTGGCCTGGCCTGGCCTGGCCTGGCCTGGCTGGCCTGGCCTGGCCTGGCCTGGCCTGGCCTGGCCTGGCCTGGCCTGGCCTGGCCTGGCCTGGCCTGGCCTGGCCTGGCCTGGCCTGGCCTGGCCTGGCCTGGCCTGGCCTGGCCTGGCCTGGCCTGGCCTGGCCTGGCCTGGCCTGGCCTGGCCTGGCCTGGCCTGGCCTGGCGCCTGCACAGCACAGCCTGGCCTGGCCTGGCACAGCCTGGCTGGCACAGCACTGCACAGCACAGCACAGCTGGCCTGGCACAGCACAGCCAGCACAGCCTAGCCTAGCACAGCCTAGCCTAGCCTGGCCTGGCCTGGCCTAGCCTAGCCTGGCCTGGCACAGCCTGGCCTAGCACAGCCTGGCCTGGCCTGGCCTGGCCTAGCACAGCCTGGCCTGGCCTGGCCTAGCCTAGCCTAGCCTAGCCTAGCCTGGCCTGGCCTGGCCTGGCCTAGCCTGGCCTGGCCTGGCCTGGCCTGAGCCTGGCCTGGCCTGGCCTGGCCTGAGCCTGGCCTGGCCTGGCCTGGCCTGGCCTGGCCTGGCCTGGCCTGGCCTGGCCTGGCCTGGCCTGGCCTGGCCTGGCCTGGCCTGGCCTGGCCTGGCCTGGCCTGGCCTGGCCTGGCCTGGCCTGGCCTGGCCTGGCCTGGCCTGGCCTGGCCTGGCCTGGCCTGGCCTGGCCTGGCCTGGCCTGGCCTGGCCTGGCCTGGCCTGGCCTGGCCTGGCCTGGCCTGGCCTGGCCTGGCCTGGCCTGGCCTGGCCTGGCCTGGCCTGGCCTGGCCTGGCCTGGCCTGGCCTGGCCTGGCCTGGCCTGGCCTGGCCTGGCCTGGCCTGGCCTGGCCTGGCCTGGCCTGGCCTGGCCTGAGCCTGGCCTGGCTGGCCTGGCCTGGCCTGGCCTGGCCAGCACAGCCTGGCCTGGCCTGGCCTGGCCTGGCCTGGCCTAGCCTGGCCTGGCCTGGCCCAGCCTGGCCTAGCCTAGCCTGGCCTAGCCTGGCCTAGCCTGGCCTAGCCTAGCCTAGCCTGGCCTAGCCTAGCCTAGCCTGGCCTAGCCTAGCCTAGCCTGAGCCTAGCCTGGCCTGGCCTAGCCTGGCCTGGCCTGGCCTGGCCTGGCCTGGCCTAGCCTGGCCTGGCCTGGCCTGGCCTGGCCTGGCCTGGCTGGCCTGGCCTGGCCTGGCCTGGCCTGGCCTGGCCTGGCCTGGCCCTGGCCTGGCCTGGCCTGGCCTGGCCTGGCCTGGCCTGGCCTGGCCTGGCCTGGCCTGGCCTGGCCTGGCCTGGCCTGGCACTGGCCTGGCCTGGCCTGGCCTGGCCTGGCCTGGCCTGGCCTGGCCTGGCCTGGCCTGGCCTGGCCTGGCCTGGCCTGGCCTGGCCTGGCCTGGCCTGGCCTGGCCTGGCCCTGGCCTGGCCTGGCCTGGCCTGGCCTGGCCTGGCCTGGCCTGGCCTGGCCTGGCCTGGCCTGGCCTGGCCTGGCTGGCCTGGCCCTGGCCTGGCCTGGCCTGGCCTGGCCTGGCCTGGCCTGGCCTGGCCTGGCCTGGCCTGGCCTGGCCTGGCACAGCCTGGCCTGGCCTGGCCTGGCCTGGCCTGGCCTGGCCTGGCCTGGCCTGGCCTGGCCTGGCCTGGCCTGGCCTGGCCTGGCCTGGCCTGGCCTGGCCTGGCCTGGCCTGGCCTGGCCTGGCCTGGCCTGGCCTGGCCTGGCCTGGCCTGGCCTGGCCTGGCCTGGCCTGGCCTGGCCTGGCCTAGCCTGGCCTAGCCTGGCCTGGCCTGGCCTGGCCTGGCCTGGCCTGGCCTGGCCTGGCCCTGGCCTGGCCTGGCCTGGCCTGGCCTGGCCTGGCCTGGCCTGGCCTGGCCTGGCCTGGCCTGGCCTGGCCTGGCCTGGCCTGGCCTGGCCTGGCCTGGCCTGGCCTGGCCTGGCCTGGCCTGGCCTGGCCTGGCCTGGCCTGGCCTGGCCTGGCTGGCCTGGCCTGGCCTGGCCTGGCCTGGCCTGGCCTGGCCTGGCCTGGCCTGGCCTGGCCTGGCCTGGCCTGGCCTGGCCTGGCCTGGCCTGGCCTGGCCTGGCCTGGCCTGGCCTGGCCTGGCCTGGCCTGGCCTGGCCTGGCCTGGCCTGGCCTGGCCTGGCCTGGCCTGGCCTGGCCTGGCCTGGCCTGGCCTGGCCTGGCCTGGCCTGGCCTGGCCTGGCCTGGCCTGGCCTGGCCTGGCCTGGCCTGGCCTGGCCTGGCCTGGCCTGGCCTGGCCTGGCCTGGCCTGGCCTGGCCTAGCCTGGCCTGGCTGAGCACTGGCCACAGCTGGCCTGGCCTGGCCTGGCCTGGCCTGGCCTGGCCTGGCCCTGGCCTGGCCTGGCCTGGCTGGCCTGGCCTGGCCTGGCCTGGCCTGGCCTGGCCTGGCCTGGCCTGGCCTGGCCTGGCCTGGCCTGGCCTGGCCTGGCCTGGCCTGGCCTGGCCTGGCCTGGCCTGGCCTGGCCTGGCCTGGCCTGGCCTGGCCTGGCCTGGCCTGGCCTGGCCTGGCCTGGCCTGGCCTGGCCTGGCCTGGCCTGGCCTGGCCTGGCCTGGCCTGGCCTGGCCTGGCCTGGCCTGGCCTGGCCTGGCCTGGCCTGGCCTGGCCTGGCCTGGCCTGGCCTGGCCTGGCCTGGCCTGGCCTGGCCTGGCCTGGCCTGGCCTGGCCTGGCCTGGCCTGGCCTGGCCTGGCCTGGCCTGGCCTGGCCTGGCCTGGCCTGGCCTGGCCTGGCCTGGCCTGGCCTGGCCTGGCCTGGCCTGGCCTGGCCTGGCCTGGCCTGGCCTGGCCTGGCCTGGCCTGGCCTGGCCTGGCCTGGCCTGGCCTGGCCTGGCCTGGCCTGGCCTGGCCTGGCCTGGCCTAGCCTGGCCTGGCCTAGCCTGGCCTGGCCTAGCCTGGCCTGGCCTGGCCTGGCCTGGCCTAGCCCCTGGCCTGGCCTGGCCTGGCCTGGCCTGGCCTGGCCTGGCCTGGCCTGGCCTGGCCTGGCACAGCCTGGCCTGGCCTGGCCTGCCTGGCCTGGCCTGGCCTGGCCTGGCCTGGCCTGGCCTGGCCTGGCCTGGCCTGGCCTGGCCTGGCCTGGCCTGGCCTGGCCTGGCCTGGCCTGGCCTGGCCTGGCCTGGCCTGGCCTGGCCTGGCCTGGCCTGGCCTGGCCTGGCCTGGCCTGGCCTGGCCTGGCCTGGCCTGGCCTGGCCTGGCCTGGCCTGGCCTGGCCTGGCCTGGCCTGGCCTGGCCTGGCCTGGCCTGGCCTGGCCTGGCCTGGCCTGGCCTGGCCTGGCCTGGCCTGGCCTGGCCTGGCCTGGCCTGGCCTAGCCTGGCCTGGCCTGGCCTGGCCTGGCCTGGCCTGGCCTGGCCTGGCCTGGCCTGGCCTGGCCTGGCCTGGCCTGGCCTGGCCTGGCCTGGCCTGGCCTGGCCTGGCCTGGCCTGGCCTGGCCTGGCCTGGCCTGGCCTGGCCTGGCCTGGCCTGGCCTGGCCTGGCCTGGCCTGGCCTGGCCTGGCCTGGCCTGGCCTGGCCTGGCCTGGCCTGGCCTGGCACAGCCTGGCCTGGCCTGGCCTGGCCTGGCCTGGCCTGGCCTGGCCTGGCCTGGCCTGGCCTGGCCTAGCCTGGCCTGGCCTGGCCTGGCCTGGCCTGGCCTGGCCTGGCCTGGCCTGGCCTGGCCTGGCCTAGCCTGGCCTGCACAGCCTGGCCTGGCCTGGCCTGGCCTGGCCTGGCCTGGCCTGGCCTGGCCTGGCCTGGCCTGGCCTAGCCTGGCCTAGCCTAGCCTGGCCTGGCACTGGCCTGGCCTGGCCTAGCCTGGCCTGGCCTGGCCTAGCCTGGCCTGGCCTGGCCTGGCCTGGCCTGGCCTGGCACTAGCCTGGCCTAGCCTGGCCTGGCCTGGCCTGGCCTGGCCTGGCCTGGCCTGGCCTGGCCTGGCCTGGCCTGGCTGGCCTGGCCTGGCTGGCCTGGCCTGGCCTGGCCTGGCCTGGCCTGGCCTGGCCTGGCCTGGCCTGGCCTGGCCTGGCCTGGCCTGGCCTGGCCTGGCCTGGCCTGGCCTGGCCTGGCCTGGCCTGGCCTGGCCTGGCCTGGCCTGGCCTGGCCTGGCCTGGCCTGGCCTGGCCTGGCCTGGCCTGGCCTGGCCTGGCCTGAGCCTGGCCTGGCCTGGCCTGGCCTGGCCTGGCCTGGCCTGGCCTGGCCTGGCCTGGCCTGGCCTGGCCTGGCCTGGCCTGGCCTGGCCTGGCCTGGCCTGGCCTGGCCTGGCCTGGCCTGGCCTGGCCTGGCCTGGCCTGGCCTGGCCTGGCCTGGCCTGGCCTGGCCTGGCCTGGCCTGGCCTGGCCTGGCCTGGCCTGGCCTGGCCTGGCCTGGCCTGGCCTGGCCTGGCCTAGCCTGGCACAGCCTGGCCTAGCCTGGCCTAGCACAGCCTAGCCTAGCCTAGCCTAGCCTAGCCTGGCCTAAGCCTAGCCTGGCCTAGCCTAGCCTAGCCTAGCCTGGCCTGGCCTAGCCTAGCCTGGCCTAGCCTGGCCTAGCCTAGCCAAGCCTGGCCTAGCCTGGCCTAGCCTAGCCTGGCCTAGCCTAGCCTAGCCTAGCCTGGCCTGGCCTGGCCTGGCCTGGCCTGGCCTGGCCTGCCTAGCCTGGCCTGGCCTGGCCTGGCCTGGCCTGGCCTGGCCTGGCCTGGCCTGGCCTGGCCTGCAGCCTGGCCTGGCCTGGCCTGGCCTGGCCTGGCCTGGCCTGGCCTGGCCTGGCCTGGCCTGGCCTGGCCTGGCCTGGCCTGGCCTGGCCTGGCCTGGCCTGGCCTGGCCTGGCCTGGCCTGGCCTGGCCTGGCCTGGCCTGGCCTGGCCTGGCCTGGCCTGGCCTGGCCTGGCCTGGCCTGGCCTGGCCTGGCCTGGCCTGGCCTGGCCTGGCCTGGCCTGGCCTGGCCTGGCCTGGCCTGGCCTGGCCTGGCCTGGCCTGGCCTGGCCTGGCCTGGCCTGGCCTGGCCTGGCACAGCCTGGCCTGGCCTGGCCTGGCACAGCACAGCCTGGCCTGGCCTGGCCTGGCCTGGCCTGGCCTGGCCTGGCCTGGCACAGCCTGGCCTGGCCTGGCCTGGCCTGGCCTAGCCTGGCCTGGCCTGGCCTGACACAGCCTAGCCTGGCCTGGCCTGGCCTAGCCTGGCCTGGCCTGGCCTAGCCTGGCACAGCCTGGCCTGGCCTAGCTGCCTGGCCTGGCACAGCACAGCCTGGCCTAGCTAGCCTGGCCCCTGGCTGGCCTGGCCTGGCCTAGCCTGGCCTGGCCTAGCCTAGCCTGGCCTAGCCTAGCCTAGCCTAGCCTAGCCTGAGCCTAGCCTGGCCTGGCCTGGCCTAGCCTGGCCTGGCCTGGCCCTGGCACAGCCTGGCCTGGCCTGGCCTGGGGCCTGGCCTAGCCTGGCCTAGCCTAGCCTGGCCTGGCCTGGCCTGGCCTGGCCCTGGCCTGGCCTAAGCCTGGCCTGGCCTGGCCTGGCCTGGCCTGGCCTGGCCTGGCCACAGCCTGGCCTGGCCTGGCCTGGCCTGGCCTGGCCTGGCCTGGCCTGGCCCTGGCCTGGCCTGGCCTGGCCTGGCCTGGCCTGGCTGGCCTGGCCTGGCCTGGCCTGGCCTGGCCTGGCCTGGCCTGGCCTGGCCTGGCCTGGCCTGGCCTGGCACAGCCTGAGCCTGGCCTGGCCTGGCCTGGCCTGGCCTGGCCTGGCCTGGCCTGGCCTGGCCTGGCCTGGCCTGGCCTGGCCTGGCCTGGCCTGGCCTGGCCTGGCCTGGCCTGGCCTGGCCTGGCCTGGCCTGGCCTGGCCTGGCCTGGCCTGGCCTGGCCTGGCCTGGCCTGGCCTGGCCTGGCCTGGCCTGGCCTGGCCTGGCCTGGCCTGGCTGTGGCCTGGCCTGGCCTGGCCTAGCCTAGCCTGGCCTGGCCTGGCCTGGCCTAGCCTAGCACAGCACAGCCTAGCCTAGCCTAGCCTAGCCTGGCCTAGCCTAGCCTAGCTAGCCTAGCCTAGCAGCTAGCACAGCACTAGCCTACAGCCTAGCCTAGCCTAGCCTGGCCTAGCCTAGCCTAGCCTAGCCTAGCCTAAGCCTAGCCCTAGCCTAGCCTAGCCTAGCCTAGCCTACAGCCTAGCCTGAGCCTGGCCTGGCCTGGCCTAGCCTGGCCTGGCCTGGCCTAGCCTAGCCTGGCCTGGCCTGGCCTGGCCTGGCCCTGGCCTGGCCTGGCCTGGCCTGGCCTGGCCTAGCCTGGCCCTGGCCTGGCCTGGCCTGGCCTGGCCTGGCCTGGCTGGCCTGGCCTGGCCTGGCCTGGCCTGGCCCTGGCCTGGCCTGGCCTGGCCTGGCCTGGCCTGGCCTGGCCTGGCCTGGCCTGGCCTGGCCTGGCCTGGCCTGGCCTGGCCTGGCCTGGCCTGGCCTGGCCTGGCCTGGCCTGGCCTGGCCTGGCCCCTGGCCTGGCCTGGCCTGGCACAGCTGCCTGGCCTGGCCTGGCCTGGCCTGGCCTGGCCTGCAGCCTGGCCTGGCCTGGCCTGGCCTGGCCTGGCCTGGCCTGGCCTGGCCTGGCCTGGCCTGGCCTGGCCTGGCCTGGCCTGGCCTGGCCTGGCCTGGCCTGGCTGGCCTGGCCTGGCCTGGCACACAGCCTGGCACAGCTCAGCCTGGCCTGGCCTGGCCTGAGCACAGCACAGCACAGCCTGGCACAGGCCTGGCAGTACTGGCCTGGCCTGGCCTGGCCTGGCCTGGCACAGCCTGGCCTGGCCTGGCCTGGCCTGGCCTGGCACAGCCTGACACAGCCTGGCCTGGCCTGGCCTGGCCTGGCCTGGCCTGGCCTGGCCTAGGCCTGTACAGCCTGGCCTGGCCTAGCCTGGCCCTGGCCTGGCCTAGGCCTGTAACAGCCTGGCCTAGCCTGGCCTGGCCTGGCCTAGCCTAGGCCTGGCCTAGCCTGGCCTAGGCCTGGCCTGAGCCTGAGCCTGGCCTGGCCCTGGCCTAGCCTAAGCCTGGCCTAGCCTGGCTGACAGCCTAGCCTGCCTGCCTGGCCTGGCCTGGCCTGGCCACAGTGGCCTGGCCTGGCCTGGCCCTGGCCTGGCCTGGCCCTAGCCCTGGCCTGGCCTGAGCCCTGGCCTAGCCTGGCCTGGCCTAGCTAGCCTAGGCCTGGCCTGGCCTGGCCTGGCCTGGCCTGTACAGCCTGGCCCTGGCCTGGCCTGGCCTGGCCTGGCCTGGCCTGGCCTGGCCTGGCCTGGCTGGCCTGGCCTGGCCTGGCCTGGCCTGGCCTGGCCTGGCCTGGCCTGGCCTGGCCTGGCCTGGCCTGGCCTGGCCTGGCTGGCCTGGCCTGGCCTGGCCTGGCCTGGCCTGGCCTGGCCTGGCCTGGCCTGGCCTGGCCTGGCCTGGCCTGGCCTGGCCTGGCCTGGCCTGGCCTGGCCTGGCCTGGCCTGGCCTGGCCTGGCCTGGCCTGGCCTGGCCTGGCCTGGCCTGGCCTGGCCTGGCCTGGCCTGGCCTGGCCTGGCTGGCCTGGCCTGGCCTGGCCTGGCCTGGCCTGGCCTGGCCTGGCCTGGCCTGGCCTGGCCTGGCCTAGCCTGGCCTAGCCTGGCCTAGCCTGGCCTGGCCTAGCCTGGCCTGGCCTAGCCTAGCCTAGCCTAGCCTAGCCTAGCCTGGCCTGGCCTAGCCTAGCCTAGCCTAGCCCTGGCCTAGCCTAGCCTAGCCTAGCCTGGCCTGGCCTGGCCTAGCCTGGCCTGGCCTAGCCTAGCCTGGCCTGAGCCTAAGCCTAGCCTAGGCCTAGCTAGCTGGCCTGGCCTGGCCTGGCCTGGCCTAGCCTGGCCTGGCCTGGCCTGGCCTGGCCTGAGCCTGGCCTGGCCTGGCCCAGCCTAGCTCAGCCTGGCCTGGCCTGGCCTGGCCTGGCCTGGCCTGGCCTGGCCTGGCCTGGCCTGGCCTGGCCTGGCCTGGCCTGGCCTGAGCCTGGCCTGGCCTGGCCTGGCCTGGCCTGGCCTGGCCTGGCCTGGCCTGGCCTGGCCTGGCCTGGCCTGGCCTGGCCTGAGCCTGGCCTGGCCTGGCCTGGCCTGAGCCTGGCCTGGCCTGGCCTAGCCTGGCTCAGCCTGGCCTGGCTTCTTCTGGCCTGGCCTAGCCCTAGCCTAGCTGGCAGCTAGCCCTAGCCTGGCCCTGGCAGCCTGGCCTAGCCTGCCTGGCCTGGCCCTAGCCTAGCCTGGCTGGCCTGGCCTGGCCTGGCCTGGCCTGGCCTGGCCTGGCCTGGAGCCTGGCCTGGCCTGGCCTGGCCCTGGCACAGCCTGGCCTGGCCTAGCTAGCCTGGCCTGGCCTGCCACAGCCTGGCCTGGCCTGGCCTGGCCTGGCCTGGCCTGGCCCTGGCCTGGCCTGGCCTGGCCTGGCCTGGCCTGGCCTGGCCTGGCCTGGCCTGGCCTGGCCTGGCCTGGCCTGGCCTGGCCTGGCCTGGCCTGGCCTGGCCTGGCCTGGCCTGGCCTGGCCTGGCCTGGCCTGGCCTGGCCTGGCCTGGCCTGGCCTGGCCTGGCCTGGCCTGGCCTGGCCTGGCCTGGCCTGGCCTGGCCTGGCCTGGCCTGGCCTAGCCTAGCCTGGCCTGGCCTAGGCCTGGCCTGGCCTAGCCTGGCCTGGCCTGAGGCCTGGCCTGGCCTGGCCTGGCCTGGCCTGGCCTGGCACAGCCTGAGTACAGCCTGGCCTGGCTGGCACAGCCTGGCCTGGCCTGGCCTGAGCCTAGCCTGGCCTAGCCTAGCCTACAGCCTGAGCTGGCCTGGCCTGGCCTGGCCTAGCCTGCCTGGCACACAGCCTGGCCTGAGCCTGGCCTGGCCTGGCCTAGCTGAGCCTGGCCTGGCTACAGCCTGGCCTGGCCTGGCCTGGCCTGGCCTGGCCTGGCCTGGCCTGGCCTGGCCTGGCCTGGCCTGGCCCTGGCCTGGCCTGGCCTGGCCTGGCCTGGCCTGGCCTGGCCTGGCCCTGGCCTGGCCTGGCCTGGCCTGGCCTGGCCTGGCCTGGCCTGGCCTGGCCTGGCTGGCCTGGCCTGGCCTGGCCTGGCCTGGCCTGGCCTGGCCTGGCCTGGCCTGAGCTGGCCTGGCCTGGCCTGGCCTGGCCTGGCCTGGCCTGGCCTGGCCTGGCCTGGCCTGGCCTGGCCTGGCCTGGCCTGGCCTGGCCTGGCCTGGCCTGGCCTGGCCTGGCCTGGCCTGGCCTGGCCTGGCCTGGCCTGGCCTGGCCTGGCCTGGCCTGGCCTGGCCTGGCCTGGCCTGGCCTGGCCTGGCCTGGCCTGGCCTGGCCTGGCCTGGCCTGGCCTGGCCTGGCCTGGCCTGGCCTGAGCCTGGCCTGGCCTGGCCTGGCCTGGCCTGGCCTGGCCTGGCCTGGCCTGGCCCTGGCCTGGCCTGGCCTGGCCTGGCCTGGCCTGGCCTGGCCTCTGGCCTGGCCTGGCCTGGCCCTGGCCTGGCCTGGCCTGGCCTGGCCTGGCCTGGCTGGCCTGGCCTGGCCTGGCCTGGCCTGGCCTGGCCTGGCCTGGCCCTGGCCTGGCCTGGCCTGGCCTGGCCTGGCCTGGCCTGGCTGGCCTGGCCTGGCCTGGCCCTGGCACCTGGCCTGGCACAGCCTGGCCTGGCCTGGCCTGGCCTGGCTGGCCTGGCCTGGCCTGGCCTGGCTGGCTGGCCTGGCCTGGCTGGCCTGGCCTGGCCTGGCTGGCAGCCTGGCCTGGCCTGGCCTGGCCTGGCCTGGCCTGGCACTGGCCTGGCCTGGCCTGGCCTGGCCTGGCCTGGCCTGGCCTGGCCTGGCTGGCCTGGCCTGGCTGGCACTGGCCTGGCCTGGCCTGGCCTGGCCTGGCTGGCTGGCCTGGCCTGGCCTGGCCTGGCCTAGCCTGGCCTGGCCTGGCCTGGCCTGGCCTGGCCTGGCCTGGCCTGGCCTGGCCTGGCCTGGCCTGGCCTGGCCTGGCCTGGCCTGGCCTGGCCTGGCCTGGCCTGGCCTGGCCTGGCCTGGCCTGGCCTGGCCTGGCCTGGCCTGGCCTGGCACAGCCTGGCCTGGCCTGGCCTGGCCTGGCTGGCCTGGCCTGGCCTGACAACCTGGCCTGGCCTGGCCTGGCCTGAGCCTGGCTCAGATGCATGGTCACCAGCCACTATCAAACCATCCTCACACAGACTACACCACAACAAAACTATCACAGAACACACACCAGTGGATGCAAAACAACATGCACATACTCCAGACTCATTACCAGTCAATCACCCACACCATTACACAACAAATAAACACACAATACTCTGGCACTGACCATAGCAATGGGCTGGGCACATAAGAAGTACAAGCATAAACTGACACCCACCACCATCATTAGAGTAGAAACCACCTTCAAATGCCCTCAGGTCACCCCCTCTTCTCAACAAACAACCATGCAGACGAACACAATACAAGATCAACCACATACACGGAAGCTATAGAAAACACCCACCACAAACTCCCGGCCAGCTGCCAACTCCAACCCCAGTGCCACCTCTCTCCTCCAGCAGAGGAATTTCCACCTTTGTCAAAACCTCATCCCCTGCCAAAAAGACAACCATCGTACATACGGACACTATCACTGGGGAAAACAACCGACCCTGAGTGAAACCTAGGCCCTACACACAGACTCTCTCAAAACACATCTCCACTCTCCACCCTCAACATCCACTTTAACTTGACTTCTCCCCCTCCAATCAAAAGAGAGGCAACAATAGAACCCCTACAACTGAGGAGAGAAATGGACAAGTCCAGTGGGTCCTCCTACTCCACAAGCAGCCCATCCTATCAGAGCCCAGGTTCATCACACAGCTAACAGTCAAACAGAAACTTCGCACACCCATAGCTACACCCATCAAACAAAACACTGGCCACAAAAAGAGTAAAGGGTAATGTATCAATAATATTAAAAGACATAATTACATCCGCTCCTCTTTCACCCCTACAGGAGGCGCCAGGCCAGGGGTACAGAACAAAGGACAGGGCAACTCAAGGGGCAGATGATGATGAATAAAGGGCCAAGAAAAATGGGCAACACCCAAAGCTCCGAACCCCACAAAAACAAAATATCATGGTGCCTCTGCCTGTCCAGGACCCCTGTACAACTGGCGCCTCAAATTACCCCACCATCATCCCCACCACAACCACAATCCCAGCCTCAACCCCAACCACAGCCCACACTTACACACTTCACAAAAACCCTTCTATCACAGGGCCAGGCCGAACTATAAGGTGGCAGATTGGAACATTGAGGGACACACACCAACACTCATCATAGGAGATTCAAACCTCAACCGGATCCCACCATTCCAATAACCCCAACATCCAAGTCGAAACAGTTGCCCAGGGGCAACATTCTATCACCTCACAAAGGTACTGGAGAAAAACACCCATACATACAGACACGGCGACTGTTGTTCTCTCGGTGGGCTTGAACAACAAGGATCACGACCCATTCCAAACATCACTAAAACGGTTGTCAGTTGTATAGAGGCAAAACATTCCCAAACGCAACAATATACATCCCGGTCATCAGCCATTCACCTCTTCTTACTCCACAGCAGAAGAAAACCTTAAGATCATCAACGTTACATCACCACTAACTTTCCAACCCTATTAGAGATTCCACAAGACACATTTCACACAACAACCAGATCTCATACACTGGACATCCACCACAGCGGAGCTCATCTTTCCAAACACTGGTGCAGACAGCTAAATTTACACTAACCACAAGCCACAGTCTGGATAGAAATGGCCTTTCTCTCAATTTCCTTCCTTCCCTAGTAGCGGTGCAGATCCTCCACCAAGGGGAGCAGCGGACCAGTCAACATCGAACATCATGAACCTTTCCAAATCCTTCATCCCCACAGCAGCACAAACACAGCTCCTGGAGAGAGGTTGACATTCATCCTCGCCCAAACAAATTTGACTGGGAGGAACTTCAAAGGGACACTCACAAATATCATGGAAGCGACTCAAATTGTTGGACTACTTTGACTAGCAACGCAGCGACAACCACCAACCATTTACTTTACCATCTACCTGGGAACCTAAAACCTCCCAGATAGATGGTAGAATCAGGAGACTAATTAGAACAGACAAGAACACACTTCACAACCATCAGATTCACGGATAGGGAGGATAACCTCACACAGGTAGAAAGACAGGCAATACAACAACTTAAAAAATAACCCACACATAATCATCAAACCAGCAGACAAAGGGTCAAAAATAGTCATATTAGATACACATCAATACATGTATGAAGCCAATAGACAGTTATCAAACACCAAACATTACAAACCAATAGAAAACAGTATACAACCACAGACACAGACACAGTTAAGGACAATAATAAAAAGACTCTATGACCTACACTACATCACAGCAAAACAACGGGACTTTCTCTACGGTTACAGACACCCCACGACCCAGACTATTTTACTTACTGTTAAAAGTACACAAGGAACCGGCGACATGGACAATTCCCTTTGAAGTTCCTCTGGCAGACCGATTGTATCCGACTGCAATAGTGAATCTTATAACATCTCTCAATATATAGATCATCATATTAACCCTCTCCACCAGGCACCCCAGCTTTCTAAGGGACACGTGCCACTTTATGGAGAGGATTGGACCCATAGTTGTTCCTCCCACACCCACATATTCACAATAGATATTGATAGCCTATATCCCGAATATAAATACAGCAACAGGAATTCAAGCAATTAGAAATATCTTTAAGAGATACCCAGACAACACTAGACCGGACAAAGAAATATTACAACTATTAGAAATCAGCCTGACTAGCAATGACTTTTTATTCAACGACCACTATTACCTTCAGGTGGAGAGAACAGCTATGGGTAAAAATTTGCACCTGCTTACGCCAATATATACATGGCTGAATGGGAGAGAGGGCACTGGCCAAGTGTCCATATCAACCCACCTTTTATTACCGTTTCTTAGATGACATAATAGGAGCCTGGCCTCACGACATTCAATTATTCACAGACTTTATAAACATTCTCAACAGCCATCATTCATCCATCAAGATTAAATACACAATTCATCCGCAAGAAGTCAACTTCCTAGACACAACAGTTTTTTCAGTAATAACAACCAACCACAGAAAACACTACAAACCAGAGTCTACTTCAAACCAACAGACACACACGCTTTACTCCATAAACACAGCTACCACCTAAACATACATTTAAAGGGAATAATAAAATCACAACTCATACGGTTCTACAGGATATCATCTTGCAAACAAGACCTGGAATATGCAATAAATACACTATTCCACGCACTTAGGAAAAGAGGATATTCAAAGCGATTTAAGAACCATCCAAAATAACACATTGGCCGCCCTCCCTCCCATTCCCCAACACGCACAGACCACATCAAATCATCCACCTCTCCTAACCTTAACCTCAATCCTACTCCTAACCTTAACCTCTCCCCAAACCCTACTCCTAACCTTAACCTCTCCCAAACCCTACTCCTAACCTTAACCTCTCCCCAAACCCTACTCCTAACCTTAACCTCTCCCAAACCCTACTCCTAGCCTTAACCTCTCCCCAAACCCTACTCCTAACCTTAACCTCTCCCCAAACCCCACTCCTAACCTTAACCTCTCCCCAAACCCTACTCCTAACCTTAACCTCTCCCCAAACCCTACTCCTAACCTTAACCTCTCCCCAAACCTCACTCCTAACCTTAACCTCTCCCCAAACCCTACTCCTAACCTTAACCTCTCCCCCAAACCCTACTCCTAACCTTAACCTCTCCCCAAACCCTACTCCTAACCTTAACCTCTCCCCAAACCCTACTCCTAACCTTAACCTCTCCCCAAACCCCACTCCTAACCTTAACCTCTCCCCAAACCCCACTCCTAACCTTAACCTCTCCCCAAACTTCACTCCTAACCTTAACCTTCACCATTACCCTAACCAGGGTTCTCATCCTAACCTAACCCCTATCTCCCTCCTTGACCCTAATCCTGACTCCCGATGGGTAGTGATCTGCACCAATCACCAAACCGTAACACTTCCTCAATACTCAATCAGCAGACAATCATCATCCCCTAGTAACCACATTTTCACATAGAATCAGACCCCTACATCAATCAATCAAACACAACTTCGCTACAGTTCAGCACACTTACATACCACTCAAACCATACAGAATAATTTCAGCCTTCAGAAAAAACAAAAACTTAAAGGACCTCCTCACCAAAGCAAGATTTAGCAGTAAGCCACCACAAGACCCCAAATCTCACAATTCTCATTTTCGACAGATAAAGTTTATTACAAACACACACAGCCACACATCAGCACCAGTACAAGAAACATACTCATTGAACACACACAACGTCATTTATATCATTACATGCACACTCTGCAATAAACAATACATCGGAGAAACCAAACACACCATAGAAACCAGACTCAAACAACACCTGTATAATATCAAAGGGCACACCTACAAGCGGCACTGATAACCCATTTCCAGGAGCACCCCATCACTCATCTCACAATATCAGGGCTACAGGCACACTTGGGCTGGACCTGTGGGCAGCGGAGGAGGAGTAGAACGGGAGTGGATCCAGCGCCTGAGGACTATAACACCAAGTGGCCTGAACGAGAAGTTTTAGAAAATGGGTTTTAACAGACAGGAAAATGGATGGAGCAGAACATGGTTTTATTTAAACTCTATATATTGATGTTTTATTTGTTTTAGTCTGGAATTTCCTGTTTTTAGGCTTTTCCCTTCTTTTTACAGAATAAAACCAAACCAGCTGAATGCACAATGTTGCTTTTATGTTCATATTTAACAGCACTATGGTTGAATACATCGCTCACCACAATAGACCCTGCACTGTCACCCAGAAAAGCAATCATTTTAGAACTCACTTCAGTTTATTTAAGATCTTAGGAGGACACCTACGGGCCTTTTTAAAGCACTACATGCAACACAATACATCACTAAGAGGGGATAAACAGGAGATAGGCCTGTGCAACGAAAAACAAATGAGTTGATATAAAACACAATGATATTCAAAACCTAACCCTAGCCGTGCCATCCCTGTGTTGTCCCTCTACAAGTGTGGTGCTGCCCTCGGGTGCTGGTTTCTGCTCCTTGTGTGGTGTGTTGCTCTTCCGCTGTCCACAGGTCATCCACGTCGGGACCCGCCGAGAGAGCAATAAGCGCCGGTGAATTACAGCAATATATAACATTGGATCAACCTTCTTTTTTCCCCCAACACGGTTATTTATTTTTATTTCTTTGATTTGTCTCATTGTGCCAGAGGGATTGCATAGTGCCCAGATACAGAACCACACACAACAACTAAGGGATACAAATGTACAGAATAATAGAAAATGTAGTAGAACTGAACAGAATAACAAGATAGGGATGGAGTAGGGAGGGAAAGACAGGGAAATAAAGTATCAGAGAGGGAAATACTGAGACAAAGGAGGGACTATGATGACAAAGATGCAATTTAATGGATATAAGGTATGGGTGGGGATATTGCCAGGTTCATTTATAACAAAGCCTTGAAACTGAACTGAAAAAGCAAACAGAAGAAAGAGGAGTTTAACATACAAGCCCTTAAAATGCAATAATTTTCCCGCCTTTGAGTAGCTCCCACGGGTAAATCGGACCAATAGGGAACAGGAAGATAGAAACGCCCACTTTGGGAGCAGTGGTTGGGTCTCTCCTCCTAATTGCTCCCATTTTAAAAGGGCACGGGGTGTTCTCAGTCGAGGAAAAGATCCTCTGAGGAAGCAGAAAACTCTGCGAAACGTCAGGGTTTGGAAACAGGACTTCACAGTGGATTTTAAACATTGTTTGGCTTTTAATCACTTTTTGATTTTAACCAATAGCATTAAAAGTTAAGTTTTAGATTCAAGATGTGGAGGGATAAGGGGAGCTCATTGCCTAAAGTGCATAGACACTTGAAAAACCATCTGGATTTTAACCTCTGGAACCAGATCTTTTAACAGGATTGGACTCTAACAAAGAACAACGGATCACAGCCCCAGCCCTGGAACTGGGGAACACCAAGAAACAACTGGTAGCCTCATCTCCACCTCCATATCTCAATAACCCGGCATACAAAGAACAAGGCGGTAAGGACTGGCCCTGAGCAGCACCAAAAGTCTCGTGCAGTTCAGGCCTTCACATCTTTATTCTAAATATAGTATTGCCTTGCTTTTTGAATTACACTGTCCAGTCCTCCTCGACTGAGAACACCCTGGTTGTATTGTTTTAACTAGGAAGTACAGGACTTAGGTATTTTAGCCTCATGGTTTAGTAACCATGCAGTCATTGAGGAATTTGACAACCACATCACATGGCAGGATATCACAACCCCAACCCTATGCATACAGACAGCCTGGCCTATACAAACCCCAGATGAGGAGACAAGGCAGACGGCCAAACTGTATTTTAAATTAATACAGGCAACCCACCACATGGAAGTGGTGGAGAAGGCACTTAAAAATTGTGCATTCCCTACTGGTATGATGAGACAGGTGCATCGGGTCACCAACTTTATCAAACCATCCTCACCCACAGACTACACCACAACAAAACTATCACAGAACACACACCAGTGGATGCAAAACAACATGCACATACTCCAGACTCATTACCAGTCAATCACCCACACCATTACACAACAAATAAACACACCCAATACTCTGGCACTGACCATAGCAATGGGCTGGGCACATAAGAGGTACAAGCATAAACTGACACCCACCACCATCATTAGAGTAGAAACCACCTTCAAATGCCCTCAGGTCACCCTCTTCTCAACAAACAACCATACGGACGAACACAATACAAGATCAACCACATACACCGGAAGCTATAGAAAACACCCCACCACAAACTCCCGGCCAACGCTACCAACTCCAACCCCAGTGCCACCTCTCTCCTCAGCAGAGGAATTTCCACCTTTGTCAAAACCTCATCCCCTGCCAAAAAGACAACCATCGTACATACGGACACTATCACTGGGAAAACAACCGACCCTGAGTGAAACCTATAGCCCTCGCACACAGACTCTCTCCAAAACACATCTCCACTCTCCACCCTCAACATCCACTTTAACGGCTTCTCCCCCCTCCAATCAAAAAAGAGAGGCAACAATAGAACCCCTACAACTGAGGAGAGGAAATGGACAAGTCCAGTGGGTCCTCCTACTCCACAAGCAGCCCATCCTATCAGAGCCCAGGTTCATCACACAGCTAACAGTCAAACAGAAACTCGCACACCCATAGCTACACCCATCAAACAAAACACTGGCCACAAAAGAGTAAAGGGTAATGTATCAATAATATTAAAAGACATAATTACATCCGCTCCTCTTTCACCCACAGGAGGCGCCAGGCCAGGGGTACAGACAAGGACAGGGCAACTCAAGGGGCAGATGATGATGAATAAAGGGCAAGAAAATGGGCAACACCCCAAAGCTCCCAAATCGAACCCCCACAAAAACAAAATATCATGGTGCCTCTGCCTGTCCAGGACCCCTGTACAACTGGCGCCTCAAATTACCCACCATCATCCCCACCACAACCACAATCCCAGCCTCAACCCCAACCACAGCCCACACTTACACACACTTCACAAAAACCCTTCTATCACAGGGCCAGGCCGAACTATAAGGTGGCAGATTGGAACATTGAGGGACACACACCAACACTCATCATAGGAGATTCAAACCTCAACCGGATCCCACCATTCAATAACCCCAACATCCAAGTCGACAGTTACCCAGGGGCAACATTCTATCACCTCACAAAGGTACTGGAGAAAACACCCATACATACAGACACGGCGACTGTTGTTCTCTCGGTGGGCTTGAACAACAAGGATCACGACCCATTCCAAACATCACTAAAACAGTTGTCAGTTATGCACAAGGAGGCAAAGAAAACATTCCCAAACGCAACAATATACATCCCGGTCATCAGCCATTCACCTCTTCTTACTCCACAGCAGAAGAGAAACCTTAAGATCATCAACGGTTACATCACCACTAACTTTCCAACCCTATTAGAGATTCCACAAGACACATTTCACACAACAACAGATCTCATACACTGGACATCCACCACAGCGGAGCTCATCTTTCAACACTGGTGCAGACAGCTAAATTTACACTAACCACAAGCCACAGTCTGGATAGAAATGGCCTTTCTCTCAATTTCCTTCCTTCCCTAGTAGCCGGTGCAGATCCTCCACCAAGGGGAGCAGCGGACCAGTCAACATCGAACATCATGAACCTTTCCAAATCCTTCATCCCCACAGCAGCACAAACACAGCTCCTGGAGAGAGGGTTGACATTCATCCCTCGCCCAAACAAATTTGACTGGGAGGAACTTCAAAGGGACACTCACAAATATCATAGACGACTCAAATTGTTGGACTACTTTGACTACAACGCATGAGCGACAACCACCAACCATTTACTTTACCATCTACCTGGGAACCTAAAACCTCCCAGATAGATGGTAGAATCAGGAGACTAATTAGAACAGACAAGAACACACTTCACAACCATCAGATTCACACGGATAGGGAGGATAACCTCACACAGGTAGAAAGACAGGCAATACAACAACTTAAAAATAACCCACACATAATCATCAAACCAGCAGACAAAGGGTCAAAAATAGTCATATTAGATACACATCAATACATGTATGAAGCCAATAGACAGTTATCAAACACCAAACATTACAAACCAATAGAAAACAGTATACAACCACAGACACAGACACAGTTAAGGACAATAATAAAAAGACTCTATGACCTACACTACATCACAGCAAAACAACGGGACTTTCTCTACGGTACAGACACCCCACGACCCAGACTATTTTACTTACTGTTAAAAGTACACAAGGAACCGGCGACATGGACAATTCCCTTTGAAGTTCCTCCTGGCAGACCGATTGTATCCGACTGCAATAGTGAATCTTATAACATCTCTCAATATATAGATCATCATATTAACCCTCTCTCCACCAGGCACCCCAGCTTTCTAAGGGACACGTACCACTTTATGGAGAGGATTGGACCCATAGTTGTTCCTCCCACACCCACATATTCACAATAGATATTGATAGCCTATATACGAATATAAATACAGCAACAGGAATTCAAGCAATTAGAAATATCTTTAAGAGATACCCAGACAACACTAGACCGGACAAAGAAATATTACAACTATTAGAAATCAGCCTGACTAGCAATGACTTTTTATTCAACGACCACTATTACCTTCAGGTGGAGGGAACAGCTATGGGTAAAAATTTGCACCTGCTTACGCCAATATATACATGGCTGAATGGGAGAGAGAGGCACTGGCCAAGTGTCCATATCAACCCACCTTTTATTACCGTTTCTTAGATGACATAATAGGAGCCTGGCCTCACGACATTCAATTATTCACAGACTTTATAAACATTCTCAACAGCCATCATTCATCCATCAAGATTAAATACACAATTCATCCGCAAGAAGTCAACTTCCTAGACACAACAGTTTTTTCAGTAATAACAACCAACCACAGAAAACACTACAAACCAGAGTCTACTTCAAACCAACAGACACACACGCTTTACTCCATAAACACAGCTACCACCCTAAACATACATTTAAGGGAATAATAAAATCACAACTCATACGGTTCTACAGGATATCATCTTGCAAACAAGACCTGGAATATGCAATAAATACACTATTCCACGCACTTAGGAAAAGAGGATATTCAAAACGATTTTTAAGAACCATCAAAAATAACACATTGGCCGCCTCCCTCCCATTCCCCCAACATGCACAGACCACATCAAATCATCCACCTCTCCTAACCTTAACCTCAATCCCTACTCCTAACCTTAACCTCTCCCCAAACCCTACTCCTAACCTTAACCTCTCCCCAAACCCTACTCCTAACCTTAACCTCTCCCCAAACCCCACTCCTAACCTTAACCTCTCCCCAAACCCTACTCCTAGCCTTAACCTCTCCCCAAACCCTACTCCTAACCTTAACCTCTCCCCAAACCCCACTCCTAACCTTAACCTCTCCCCAAACCCTACTCCTAACCTTAACCTCTCCCCAAACCTCACTCCTAACCTTAACCTCTCCCCAAACCTCACTCCTAACCTTAACCTCTCCCCAAACCCTACTCCTAACCTTAACCTCTCCCCAAACCCTACTCCTAACCTTAACCTCTCCCCAAACCCTACTCCTAACCTTAACCTCTCCCCAAACCCTACTCCTAACCTTAACCTCTCCCCAAACCCTACTCCTAACCTTAACCTCTCCCCAAACCCCACTCCTAACCTTAACCTCTCCCCAAACTTCACTCCTAACCTTAACCTTCACCATTACCCTAACCAGGGTTCTCATCCTAACCTAACCCTATCTCCCTCCTTGACCCTAATCCTGACTCCCGATGGGTAGTGATCTGCACCAATCACCAAACCGTAACACTTCCTCAATACTCAATCAGCAGACAATCATCATCCCCCTAGTAACCACATTTTCACATAGAATCAGACCCCTACATCAATCAATCAAACACAACTTCGCTACAGTTCAGCACACTTACATACCACTCAAACCATACAGAATAATTTCAGCCTTCAGAAAAAACAAAAACTTAAAGGACCTCCTCACCAAAGCAAGATTTAGCAGTAAGCCACCACAAGACCCCAAATCTCACAATTCTCATTTTCGACAGATAAAGTTTATTACAAACACACACAGCCACACATCAGCACCAGTACAAGAAACATACTCATTGAACACACACAACGTCATTTATATCATTACATGCACACTCTGCAATAAACAATACATCGGAGAAACCAAACACACCATAGAAACCAGACTCAAACAACACCTGTATAATATCAAAAGGGCACACCTACAAGCGGCACTGATAACCCATTTCCAGGAGCACCCCATCACTCATCTCACAATATCAGGGCTACAGGCACACTTGGGCTGGACCTGTGGGCAGCGGAGGAGGGTAGAACGGGAGTGGATCCAGCGCCTGAGGACTATAACACCAAGTGGCCTGAGCAGAAGTTTTAGAAAATGGGTTTTAACAGACAGGAAAATGGATGGAGCAGAACATGGTTTTATTTAAACTCTATATATTGATGTTTTATTTGTTTTAGTCTGGAATTTCCTGTTTTTAGGCTTTTCCTTCTTTTTACAGAATAAAACCAAACCAGCTGAATGCACAATGTTGCTTTTATGTTCATATTTAACAGCACTATGGTTGAATACATCGCTCACCACAATAGACCCTGCACTGTCACCCAGAAAAGCAATCATTTTAGAACTCACTTCAGTTTATTTAAGATCTTAGGAGGACACCTACGGGCCTTTTTAAAGCACTACATGCAACACAATACATCACTAAGAGGGGGGATAAACAGGAGATAGGCCTGTGCAACGAAAAAACAAATGAGTTGATATAAAACACAATGATATTCAAAACCTAACCCTAGCCCGTGCCATCCCTGTGTTGTCCCTCTACAAGTGTGGTGCTGCCCTCGGGTGCTGGTTTCTGCTCCTTGTGTGGTGTGTTGCTCTTCCGCTGTCCACAGGTCATCCACGTCCGGACCCGCCGAGAGAGCAATAGCGCCGGTGAATTACAGCAATATATAACATTGGATCAACCTTCTTTTTTTCCCCAACACGGTTATTTATTTTTATTTCTTTGATTTGTCTCATTGTGCCAGAGGGATTGCATAGTGCCCAGATACAGAACCACACACAACAACTAAGGGATACAAATGTACAGAATAATAGAAAATGTAGTAGAACTGAACAGAATAACAAGATAGGGATGGAGTAGGGAGGGAAAGACAGGGAAATAAAGTATCAGAGAGGGAAATACTGAGACAAAGGAGGGACTATGATGACAAAGATGCAATTTAATGGATATAAGGTATGGGTGGGGATATTGCCAGGTTCATTTATAACAAAGCCTTGAAACTGAACTGAAAAGCAAACAGAAGAAAGAGGAGTTTAACATACAAGCCCTTAAAATGCAATAATTTTCCCGCCTTTGAGTAGCTCCCACGGGTAAATCGGACCAATAGGGGAACAGGAAGATAGAAACGCCCACTTTGGGAGCAGTGGTTGGGTCTCTCCCTCCTAATTGCTCCCATTTTAAAAGGGCACGGGGTGTTCTCAGTCGAGGAAAAGATCCCTCTGAGGAAGCAGAAAACTCTGCGAAACGTCAGGGTTTGGAAACAGGACTTCACAGTGGATTTTAAACATTGTTTGGCTTTTAATCACTTTTTGATTTTAACCAATAGCATTAAAAGTTAAGTTTTAGATTCAAGATGTGGAGGGATAAGGGGGAGCTCATTGCCTAAAGTGCATAGACACTTGAAAAACCATCTGGATTTTAACCTCTGGAACCAGATCTTTTAACAGGATTGGACTCTAACAAAGAACAACGGATCACAGCCCCAGCCCTGGAACTGGGGAACACCAAGAAACAACTGGTAGCCTCATCTCCACCTCCATATCTCAATAACCCGGCATACAAAGAACAAGGCGGTAAGGACTGGCCCTGAGCAGCACCAAAAGTCTCGTGCAGTTCAGGCCTTCACATCTTTTATTCTAAATATAGTATTGCCTTGCTTTTTGAATTACACTGTCCAGTCCTCCTCGACTGAGAACACCCTGGTTGTATTGTTTTAACTAGGAAGTACAGGACTTAGGTATTTTAGCCTCATGGTTTAGTAACCATGCAGTCATTGAGGAATTTGACAACCACATCACATGGCAGGATATCACAACCCCAACCCTATGCATACAGACAGCCTGGCCTATACAAACCCCCAGATGAGGAGACAAGGCAGACGGCCAAACTGTATTTTAAATTAATACAGGCAACCCACCACATGGAAGTGGTGGAGAAGGCACTAAAAATTGTGCATTCCCTACTGGTATGATGAGACAGGTGCATCGGGTCACCAACTTTATCAAACCATCCTCACCCACAGACTACACCACAACAAAACTATCACAGAACACACACCAGTGGATGCAAAACAACATGCACATACTCCAGACTCATTACCAGTCAATCACCCACACCATTACACAACAAATAAACACACCCAATACTCTGGCACTGACCATAGCAATGGGCTGGGCACATAAGAGGTACAAGCATAAACTGACACCCACCACCATCATTAGAGTAGAAACCACCTTCAAATGCCCTCAGGTCACCCCCTCTTCTCAACAAACAACCATACGGACGAACACAATACAAGATCAACCACATACACCGGAAGCTATAGAAAACACCCCACCACAAACTCCCGGCCAACGCTACCAACTCCAACCCCAGTGCCACCTCTCTCCTCAGCAGAGGAATTTCCACCTTTGTCAAAACCTCATCCCCTGCCAAAGACAACCATCGTACATACGGACACTATCACTGGGAAAACAACCGACCCTGAGTGAAACCTATAGCCCTCGCACACAGACTCTCTCCAAAACACATCTCCACTCTCCACCCTCAACATCCACTTTAACGGCTTCTCCCCCCTCCAATCAAAAAAGAGAGGCAACAATAGAACCCCTACAACTGAGGAGAGGAAATGGACAAGTCCAGTGGGTCCTCCTACTCCACAAGCAGCCCATCCTATCAGAGCCCAGGTTCATCACACAGCTAACAGTCAAACAGAAACTCGCACACCCATAGCTACACCCATCAAACAAAACACTGGCCACAAAAGAGTAAAGGGTAATGTATCAATAATATTAAAAGACATAATTACATCCGCTCCTCTTTCACCCACAGGAGGCGCCAGGCCAGGGGTACAGACAAGGACAGGGCAACTCAAGGGGCAGATGATGATGAATAAAGGGCAAGAAAATGGGCAACACCCCAAAGCTCCCAAATCCGAACCCCCACAAAAACAAAATATCATGGTGCCTCTGCCTGTCCAGGACCCTGTACAACTGGCGCCTCAAATTACCCACCATCATCCCCACCACAACCACAATCCCAGCCTCAACCCCAACCACAGCCCACACTTACACACACTTCACAAAAACCCTTCTATCACAGGGCCAGGCCGAACTATAAGGTGGCAGATTGGAACATTGAGGGACACACACCAACACTCATCATAGGAGATTCAAACCTCAACCGGATCCCACCATTCAATAACCCCAACATCCAAGTCGACAGTTACCCAGGGGCAACATTCTATCACCTCACAAAGGTACTGGAGAAAACACCCATACATACAGACACGGCGACTGTTGTTCTCTCGGTGGGCTTGAACAACAAGGATCACGACCCATTCCAAACATCACTAAAACAGTTGTCAGTTATGCACAAGGAGGCAAAGAAAACATTCCCAAACGCAACAATATACATCCCGGTCATCAGCCATTCACCTCTTCTTACTCCACAGCAGAAGAGAAACCTTAAGATCATCAACGGTTACATCACCACTAACTTTCCAACCCTATTAGAGATTCCACAAGACACATTTCACACAACAACAGATCTCATACACTGGACATCCACCACAGCGGAGCTCATCTTTCAACACTGGTGCAGACAGCTAAATTTACACTAACCACAAGCCACAGTCTGGATAGAAATGGCCTTTCTCTCAATTTCCTTCCTTCCCTAGTAGCCGGTGCAGATCCTCCACCAAGGGGAGCAGCGGACCAGTCAACATCGAACATCATGAACCTTTCCAAATCCTTCATCCCCACAGCAGCACAAACACAGCTCCTGGAGAGAGGGTTGACATTCATCCCTCGCCCAAACAAATTTGACTGGGAGGAACTTCAAAGGGACACTCACAAATATCATAGACGACTCAAATTGTTGGACTACTTTGACTACAACGCAGACGACAACCACCAACCATTTACTTTACCATCTACCTGGGAACCTAAAACCTCCCAGATAGATGGTAGAATCAGGAGACTAATTAGAACAGACAAGAACACACTTCACAACCATCAGATTCACACGGATAGGGAGGATAACCTCACACAGGTAGAAAGACAGGCAATACAACAACTTAAAAATAACCCACACATAATCATCAAACCAGCAGACAAAGGGTCAAAAATAGTCATATTAGATACACATCAATACATGTATGAAGCCAATAGACAGTTATCAAACACCAAACATTACAAACCAATAGAAAACAGTATACAACCACAGACACAGACACAGTTAAGGACAATAATAAAAAGACTCTATGACCTACACTACATCACAGCAAAACAACGGGACTTTCTCTACGGTACAGACACCCCACGACTCCAGACTATTTTACTTACTGTTAAAAGTACACAAGGAACCGGCGACATGGACAATTCCCTTTGAAGTTCCTCCTGGCAGACCGATTGTATCCGACTGCAATAGTGAATCTTATAACATCTCTCAATATATAGATCATCATATTAACCCTCTCTCCACCAGGCACCCCAGCTTTCTAAGGGACACGTACCACTTTATGGAGAGGATTGGACCCATAGTTGTTCCCTCCCACACCCACATATTCACAATAGATATTGATAGCCTATATACGAATATAAATACAGCAACAGGAATTCAAGCAATTAGAAATATCTTTAAGAGATACCCAGACAACACTAGACCGGACAAAGAAATATTACAACTATTAGAAATCAGCCTGACTAGCAATGACTTTTTATTCAACGACCACTATTACCTTCAGGTGGAGGGAACAGCTATGGGTAAAAAATTTGCACCTGCTTACGCCAATATATACATGGCTGAATGGGAGAGAGAGGCACTGGCCAAGTGTCCATATCAACCCACCTTTTATTACCGTTTCTTAGATGACATAATAGGAGCCTGGCCTCACGACATTCAATTATTCACAGACTTTATAAACATTCTCAACAGCCATCATTCATCCATCAAGATTAAATACACAATTCATCCGCAAGAAGTCAACTTCCTAGACACAACAGTTTTTTTCAGTAATAACAACCAACCACAGAAAACACTACAAACCAGAGTCTACTTCAAACCAACAGACACACACGCTTTACTCCATAAACACAGCTACCACCCTAAACATACATTTAAGGGAATAATAAAATCACAACTCATACGGTTCTACAGGATATCATCTTGCAAACAAGACCTGGAATATGCAATAAATACACTATTCCACGCACTTAGGAAAAGAGGATATTCAAAACGATTTTTAAGAACCATCAAAAATAACACATTGGCGGGCCTCCCTCCCATTCCCCCAACACGCACAGACCACATCAAATCATCCACCTCTCCTAACCTTAACCTCAATCCTACTCCTAACCTTAACCTCTCCCCAAACCCTACTCCTAACCTTAACCTCTCCCCAAACCCTACTCCTAACCTTAACCTCTCCCAAACCCCACTCCTAACCTTAACCTCTCCCCAAACCCTACTCCTAGCCTTAACCTCTCCCCAAACCCTACTCCTAACCTTAACCTCTCCCCAAACCCCACTCCTAACCTTAACCTCTCCCCAAACCCTACTCCTAACCTTAACCTCTCCCCAAACCTCACTCCTAACCTTAACCTCTCCCCAAACCCTACTCCTAACCTTAACCTCTCCCCAAACCCTACTCCTAACCTTAACCTCTCCCCAAACCCTACTCCTAACCTTAACCTCTCCCCAAACCCTACTCCTAACCTTAACCTCTCCCCAAACCCTACTCCTAACCTTAACCTCTCCCCAAACCCTACTCCTAACCTTAACCTCTCCCCAAACCCCACTCCTAACCTTAACCTCTCCCCAAACTTCACTCCTAACCTTAACCTTCACCATTACCCTAACCAGGGTTCTCATCCTAACCTAACCCCTATCTCCCTCCTTGACCCTAATCCTGACTCCCCGATGGGTAGTGATCTGCACCAATCACCAAACCGTAACACTTCCTCAATACTCAATCAGCAGACAATCATCATCCCCTAGTAACCACATTTTCACATAGAATCAGACCCCTACATCAATCAATCAAACACAACTTCGCTACAGTTCAGCACACTTACATACCACTCAAACCATACAGAATAATTTCAGCCTTCAGAAAAAACAAAAACTTAAAGGACCTCCTCACCAAAGCAAGATTTAGCAGTAAGCCACCACAAGACCCCAAATCTCACAATTCTCATTTTCGACAGATAAAGTTTATTACAAACACACACAGCCACACATCAGCACCAGTACAAGAAACATACTCATTGAACACACACAACGTCATTTATATCATTACATGCACACTCTGCAATAAACAATACATCGGAGAAACCAAACACACCATAGAAACCAGACTCAAACAACACCTGTATAATATCAAAAGGGCACACCTACAAACGGCACTGATAACCCATTTCCAGGAGCACCCCATCACTCATCTCACAATATCAGGGCTACAGGCACACTTGGGCTGGACCTGTGGGCAGCGGAGGAGGGTAGAACGGGAGTGGATCCAGCGCCTGAGGACTATAACACCAAGTGGCCTGAACGAGAAGTTTTAGAAAATGGGTTTTAACAGACAGGAAAATGGATGGAGCAGAACATGGTTTTATTTAAACTCTATATATTGATGTTTTATTTGTTTTAGTCTGGAATTTCCTGTTTTTAGGCTTTTCCTTCTTTTTACAGAATAAAACCAAACCAGCTGAATGCACAATGTTGCTTTTATGTTCATATTTAACAGCACTATGGTTGAATACATCGCTCACCACAATAGACCCTGCACTGTCACCCAGAAAAGCAATCATTTTAGAACTCACTTCAGTTTATTTAAGATCTTAGGAGGACACCTACGGGCCTTTTTAAAGCACTACATGCAACACAATACATCACTAAGAGGGGGGATAAACAGGAGATAGGCCTGTGCAACGAAAAACAAATGAGTTGATATAAAACACAATGATATTCAAAACCTAACCCTAGCCCGTGCCATCCCTGTGTTGTCCCTCTACAAGTGTGGTGCTGCCCTCGGGTGCTGGTTTCTGCTCCTTGTGTGGTGTGTTGCTCTTCCGCTGTCCACAGGTCATCCACGTCCGGACCCGCCGAGAGAGCAATAGCGCTGGTGAATTACAGCAATATATAACATTGGATCAACCTTCTTTTTTTCCCCAACACGGTTATTTATTTTTATTTCTTTGATTTGTCTCATTGTGCCAGAGGGATTGCATAGTGCCCAGATACAGAACCACACACAACAACTAAGGGATACAAATGTACAGAATAATAGAAAATGTAGTAGAACTGAACAGAATAACAAGATAGGGATGGAGTAGGGAGGGAAAGACAGGGAAATAAAGTATCAGAGAGGGAAATACTGAGACAAAGGAGGGACTATGATGACAAAGATGCAATTTAATGGATATAAGGTATGGGTGGGGATATTGCCAGGTTCATTTATAACAAAGCCTTGAAACTGAACTGAAAAGCAAACAGAAGAAAGAGGAGTTTAACATACAAGCCCTTAAAATGCAATAATTTTCCCGCCTTTGAGTAGCTCCCACGGGTAAATCGGACCAATAGGGAACAGGAAGATAGAAACGCCCACTTTGGGAGCAGTGGTTGGGTCTCTCCCTCCTAATTGCTCCCATTTTAAAAGGGCACGGGTGTTCTCAGTCGAGGAAAAGATCCTCTGAGGAAGCAGAAAACTCTGCGAAACGTCAGGGTTTGGAAACAGGACTTCACAGTGGATTTTAAACATTGTTTGGCTTTTAATCACTTTTTGATTTTAACCAATAGCATTAAAAGTTAAGTTTTAGATTCAAGATGTGGAGGGATAAGGGGAGCTCATTGCCTAAAGTGCATAGACACTTGAAAAACCATCTGGATTTTAACCTCTGGAACCAGATCTTTTAACAGGATTGGACTCTAACAAAGAACAACGGATCACAGCCCCAGCCCTGGAACTGGGGAACACCAAGAAACAACTGGTAGCCTCATCTCCACCTCCATATCTCAATAACCCGGCATACAAAGAACAAGGCGGTAAGGACTGGCCCTGAGCAGCACCAAAAGTCTCGTGCAGTTCAGGCCTTCACATCTTTATTCTAAATATAGTATTGCCTTGCTTTTTGAATTACACTGTCCAGTCCTCCTCGACTGAGAACACCCTGGTTGTATTGTTTTAACTAGGAAGTACAGGACTTAGGTATTTTAGCCTCATGGTTTAGTAACCATGCAGTCATTGAGGAATTTGACAACCACATCACATGGCAGGATATCACAACCCCAACCCTATGCATACAGACAGCCTGGCCTATACAAACCCCCAGATGAGGAGACAAGGCAGACGGCCAAACTGTATTTTAAATTAATACAGGCAACCCACCACATGGAAGTGGTGGAGAAGGCACTTAAAAATTGTGCATTCCCTACTGGTATGATGAGACAGGTGCATCGGGTCACCAACTTTATCAAACCATCCTCACCCACAGACTACACCACAACAAAACTATCACAGAACACACACCAGTGGATGCAAAACAACATGCACATACTCCAGACTCATTACCAGTCAATCACCCACACCATTACACAACAAATAAACACACCCAATACTCTGGCACTGACCATAGCAATGGGCTGGGCACATAAGAGGTACAAGCATAAACTGACACCCACCACCATCATTAGAGTAGAAACCACCTTCAAATGCCCTCAGGTCACCCCCTCTTCTCAACAAACAACCATACGGACGAACACAATACAAGATCAACCACATACACCGGAAGCTATAGAAAACACCCCACCACAAACTCCCCGGCCAACGCTACCAACTCCAACCCCAGTGCCACCTCTCTCCTCAGCAGAGGAATTTCCACCTTTGTCAAAACCTCATCCCTGCCAAAAGACAACCATCGTACATACGGACACTATCACTGGGAAAACAACCGACCCTGAGTGAAACCTATAGCCCTCAGACACAGACTCTCTCCAAAACACATCTCCACTCTCCACCCTCAACATCCACTTTAACGGCTTCTCCCTCCAATCAAAAAGAGAGGCAACAATAGAACCCCTACAACTGAGGAGAGGAAATGGACAAGTCCAGTGGGTCCTCCTACTCCACAAGCAGCCCATCCTATCAGAGCCCAGGTTCATCACACAGCTAACAGTCAAACAGAAACTCGCACACCCATAGCTACACCCATCAAACAAAACACTGGCCACAAAAGAGTAAAGGGTAATGTATCAATAATATTAAAAGACATAATTACATCCGCTCCTCTTTCACCCACAGGAGGCGCCAGGCCAGGGTACAGACAAGGACAGGGCAACTCAAGGGGCAGATGATGATGAATAAAGGGCAAGAAAATGGGCAACACCCCAAAGCTCCCAAATCCGAACCCCCACAAAAACAAAATATCATGGTGCCTCTGCCTGTCCAGGACCCCTGTACAACTGGCGCCTCAAATTACCCACCATCATCCCCACCACAACCACAATCCCAGCCTCAACCCCAACCACAGCCCACACTTACACACACTTCACAAAAACCCTTCTATCACAGGGCCAGGCCGAACTATAAGGTGGCAGATTGGAACATTGAGGGACACACACCAACACTCATCATAGGAGATTCAAACCTCAACCGGATCCCACCATTCAATAACCCCAACATCCAAGTCGACAGTTACCCAGGGGCAACATTCTATCACCTCACAAAGGTACTGGAGAAAACACCCATACATACAGACACGGCGACTGTTGTTCTCTCGGTGGGCTTGAACAACAAGGATCACGACCCATTCCAAACATCACTAAAACAGTTGTCAGTTATGCACAAGGAGGCAAAGAAAACATTCCCAAACGCAACAATATACATCCCGGTCATCAGCCATTCACCTCTTCTTACTCCACAGCAGAAGAGAAACCTTAAGATCATCAACGGTTACATCACCACTAACTTTCCAACCCTATTAGAGATTCCACAAGACACATTTCACACAACAACAGATCTCATACACTGGACATCCACCACAGCGGAGCTCATCTTTCAACACTGGTGCAGACAGCTAAATTTACACTAACCACAAGCCACAGTCTGGATAGAAATGGCCTTTCTCTCAATTTCCTTCCTTCCCTAGTAGCCGGTGCAGATCCTCCACCAAGGGGAGCAGCGGACCAGTCAACATCGAACATCATGAACCTTTCCAAATCCTTCATCCCCACAGCAGCACAAACACAGCTCCTGGAGAGAGGGTTGACATTCATCCCTCGCCCAAACAAATTTGACTGGGAGGAACTTCAAAGGGACACTCACAAATATCATAGACGACTCAAATTGTTGGACTACTTTGACTACAACGCAGACGACAACCACCAACCATTTACTTTACCATCTACCTGGGAACCTAAAACCTCCCAGATAGATGGTAGAATCAGAGACTAATTAGAACAGACAAGAACACACTTCACAACCATCAGATTCACACGGATAGGGAGGATAACCTCACACAGGTAGAAAGACAGGCAATACAACAACTTAAAAATAACCCACACATAATCATCAAACCAGCAGACAAAGGGTCAAAAATAGTCATATTAGATACACATCAATACATGTATGAAGCCAATAGACAGTTATCAAACACCAAACATTACAAACCAATAGAAAACAGTATACAACCACAGACACAGACACAGTTAAGGACAATAATAAAAAGACTCTATGACCTACACTACATCACAGCAAAACAACGGGACTTTCTCTACGGTACAGACACCCCACGACCCAGACTATTTTACTTACTGTTAAAAGTACACAAGGAACCGGCGACATGGACAATTCCCTTTGAAGTTCCTCCTGGCAGACCGATTGTATCCGACTGCAATAGTGAATCTTATAACATCTCTCAATATATAGATCATCATATTAACCCTCTCTCCACCAGGCACCCCAGCTTTCTAAGGGACACGTACCACTTTATGGAGAGGATTGGACCCATAGTTGTTCCCTCCCACACCCACATATTCACAATAGATATTGATAGCCTATATACGAATATAAATACAGCAACAGGAATTCAAGCAATTAGAAATATCTTTAAGAGATACCCAGACAACACTAGACCGGACAAAGAAATATTACAACTATTAGAAATCAGCCTGACTAGCAATGACTTTTTATTCAACGACCACTATTACCTTCAGGTGGAGGGAACAGCTATGGGTAAAAATTTGCACCTGCTTACGCCAATATATACATGGCTGAATGGGAGAGAGAGGCACTGGCCAAGTGTCCATATCAACCCACCTTTTATTACCGTTTCTTAGATGACATAATAGGAGCCTGGCCTCACGACATTCAATTATTCACAGACTTTATAAACATTCTCAACAGCCATCATTCATCCATCAAGATTAAATACACAATTCATCCGCAAGAAGTCAACTTCCTAGACACAACAGTTTTTTTCAGTAATAACAACCAACCACAGAAAACACTACAAACCAGAGTCTACTTCAAACCAACAGACACACACGCTTTACTCCATAAACACAGCTACCACCCTAAACATACATTTAAGGGAATAATAAAATCACAACTCATACGGTTCTACAGGATATCATCTTGCAAACAAGACCTGGAATATGCAATAAATACACTATTCCACGCACTTAGGAAAAGAGGATATTCAAAACGATTTTTAAGAACCATCAAAAATAACACATTGGCCGCCCTCCCTCCCATTCCCCCAACACGCACAGACCACATCAAATCATCCACCTCTCCTAACCTTAACCTCAATCCTACTCCTAACCTTAACCTCTCCCCAAACCCTACTCCTAACCTTAACCTCTCCCCAAACCCTACTCCTAACCTTAACCTCTCCCCAAACCCCACTCCTAACCTTAACCTCTCCCCAAACCCTACTCCTAGCCTTAACCTCTCCCCAAACCCTACTCCTAACCTTAACCTCTCCCCAAACCCCACTCCTAACCTTAACCTCTCCCCAAACCCTACTCCTAACCTTAACCTCTCCCCAAACCTCACTCCTAACCTTAACCTCTCCCCAAACCCTCACTCCTAACCTTAACCTCTCCCCAAACCCTACTCCTAACCTTAACCTCTCCCCAAACCCTACTCCTAACCTTAACCTCTCCCCAAACCCTACTCCTAACCTTAACCTCTCCCCAAACCCTACTCCTAACCTTAACCTCTCCCCAAACCCCACTCCTAACCTTAACCTCTCCCCAAACCCCACTCCTAACCTTAACCTCTCCCCAAACTTCACTCCTAACCTTAACCTTCACCATTACCCTAACCAGGGTTCTCATCCTAACCTAACCCCTATCTCCCTCCTTGACCCTAATCCTGACTCCCGATGGGTAGTGATCTGCACCAATCACCAAACCGTAACACTTCCTCAATACTCAATCAGCAGACAATCATCATCCCCTAGTAACCACATTTTCACATAGAATCAGACCCCTACATCAATCAATCAAACACAACTTCGCTACAGTTCAGCACACTTACATACCACTCAAACCATACAGAATAATTTCAGCCTTCAGAAAAAACAAAAACTTAAAGGACCTCCTCACCAAAGCAAGATTTAGCAGTAAGCCACCACAAGACCCCAAATCTCACAATTCTCATTTTCGACAGATAAAGTTTATTACAAACACACACAGCCACACATCAGCACCAGTACAAGAAACATACTCATTGAACACACACAACGTCATTTATATCATTACATGCACACTCTGCAATAAACAATACATCGGAGAAACCAAACACACCATAGAAACCAGACTCAAACAACACCTGTATAATATCAAAAGGGCACACCTACAAACGGCACTGATAACCCATTTCCAGGAGCACCCCATCACTCATCTCACAATATCAGGGCTACAGGCACACTTGGGCTGGACCTGTGGGCAGCGGAGGAGGGTAGAACGGGAGTGGATCCAGCGCCTGAGGACTATAACACCAAGTGGCCTGAACGAGAAGTTTTAGAAAATGGGTTTTAACAGACAGGAAAATGGATGGAGCAGAACATGGTTTTATTTAAACTCTATATATTGATGTTTTATTTGTTTTAGTCTGGAATTTCCTGTTTTTAGGCTTTTCCCTTTTTACAGAATAAAACCAAACCAGCTGAATGCACAATGTTGCTTTTATGTTCATATTTAACAGCACTATGGTTGAATACATCGCTCACCACAATAGACCCTGCACTGTCACCCAGAAAAGCAATCATTTTAGAACTCACTTCAGTTTATTTAAGATCTTAGGAGGACACCTACGGGCCTTTTTAAAGCACTACATGCAACACAATACATCACTAAGAGGGGGGATAAACAGGAGATAGGCCTGTGCAACGAAAAACAAATGAGTTGATATAAAACACAATGATATTCAAAACCTAACCCTAGCCCGTGCCATCCCTGTGTTGTCCCTCTACAAGTGTGGTGCTGCCCTCGGGTGCTGGTTTCTGCTCCTTGTGTGGTGTGTTGCTCTTCCGCTGTCCACAGGTCATCCACGTCCGGACCCGCCGAGAGAGCAATAGCGCTGTGAATTACAGCAATATATAACATTGGATCAACCTTCTTTTTTTCCCCCAACACGGTTATTTATTTTTATTTCTTTGATTTGTCTCATTGTGCCAGAGGGATTGCATAGTGCCCAGATACAGAACCACACACAACAACTAAGGGATACAAATGTACAGAATAATAGAAAATGTAGTAGAACTGAACAGAATAACAAGATAGGGATGGAGTAGGGAGGGAAAGACAGGGAAATAAAGTATCAGAGAGGGAAATACTGAGACAAAGGAGGGACTATGATGACAAAGATGCAATTTAATGGATATAAGGTATGGGTGGGGATATTGCCAGGTTCATTTATAACAAAGCCTTGAAACTGAACTGAAAAGCAAACAGAAGAAAGAGGAGTTTAACATACAAGCCCTTAAAATGCAATAATTTTCCCGCCTTTGAGTAGCTCCCACGGGTAAATCGGACCAATAGGGGAACAGGAAGATAGAAACGCCCACTTTGGGAGCAGTGGTTGGGTCTCTCCTCCTAATTGCTCCCATTTTAAAAGGGCACGGGGTGTTCTCAGTCGAGGAAAAGATCCCTCTGAGGAAGCAGAAAACTCTGCGAAACGTCAGGGTTTGGAAACAGGACTTCACAGTGGATTTTAAACATTGTTTGGCTTTTAATCACTTTTTGATTTTAACCAATAGCATTAAAAGTTAAGTTTTAGATTCAAGATGTGGAGGGATAAGGGGGAGCTCATTGCCTAAAGTGCATAGACACTTGAAAAACCATCTGGATTTTAACCTCTGGAACCAGATCTTTTAACAGGATTGGACTCTAACAAAGAACAACGGATCACAGCCCCAGCCCTGGAACTGGGGAACACCAAGAAACAACTGGTAGCCTCATCTCCACCTCCATATCTCAATAACCCGGCATACAAAGAACAAGGCGGTAAGGACTGGCCCTGAGCAGCACCAAAAGTCTCGTGCAGTTCAGGCCTTCACATCTTTATTCTAAATATAGTATTGCCTTGCTTTTTTGAATTACACTGTCCAGTCCTCCTCGACTGAGAACACCCTGGTTGTATTGTTTTAACTAGGAAGTACAGGACTTAGGTATTTTAGCCTCATGGTTTAGTAACCATGCAGTCATTGAGGAATTTGACAACCACATCACATGGCAGGATATCACAACCCCAACCCTATGCATACAGACAGCCTGGCCTATACAAACCCCCAGATGAGGAGACAAGGCAGACGGCCAAACTGTATTTTAAATTAATACAGGCAACCCACCACATGGAAGTGGTGGAGAAGGCACTTAAAAATTGTGCATTCCCTACTGGTATGATGAGACAGGTGCATCGGGTCACCAACTTTATCAAACCATCCTCACCCACAGACTACACCACAACAAAACTATCACAGAACACACACCAGTGGATGCAAAACAACATGCACATACTCCAGACTCATTACCAGTCAATCACCCACACCATTACACAACAAATAAACACACCCAATACTCTGGCACTGACCATAGCAATGGGCTGGGCACATAAGAGGTACAAGCATAAACTGACACCCACCACCATCATTAGAGTAGAAACCACCTTCAAATGCCCTCAGGTCACCCTCTTCTCAACAAACAACCATACGGACGAACACAATACAAGATCAACCACATACACCGGAAGCTATAGAAAACACCCCACCACAAACTCCCCGGCCAACGCTACCAACTCCAACCCCAGTGCCACCTCTCTCCTCAGCAGAGGAATTTCCACCTTTGTCAAAACCTCATCCCCTGCCAAAAAGACAACCATCGTACATACGGACACTATCACTGGGAAAACAACCGACCCTGAGTGAAACCTATAGCCCTCGCACACAGACTCTCTCCAAAACACATCTCCACTCTCCACCCTCAACATCCACTTTAACGGCTTCTCCCCTCCAATCAAAAAAAAAGAGAGGCAACAATAGAACCCCTACAACTGAGGAGAGGAAATGGACAAGTCCAGTGGGTCCTCCTACTCCACAAGCAGCCCATCCTATCAGAGCCCAGGTTCATCACACAGCTAACAGTCAAACAGAAACTCGCACACCCATAGCTACACCCATCAAACAAAACACTGGCCACAAAAGAGTAAAGGGTAATGTATCAATAATATTAAAAGACATAATTACATCCGCTCCTCTTTCACCCACAGGAGGCGCCAGGCCAGGGGTACAGACAAGGACAGGGCAACTCAAGGGGCAGATGATGATGAATAAAGGGCAAGAAAATGGGCAACACCCCAAAGCTCCCAAATCCGAACCCCCACAAAAACAAAATATCATGGTGCCTCTGCCTGTCCAGGACCCCTGTACAACTGGCGCCTCAAATTACCCACCATCATCCCCACCACAACCACAATCCCAGCCTCAACCCCAACCACAGCCCACACTTACACACACTTCACAAAAACCCTTCTATCACAGGGCCAGGCCGAACTATAAGGTGGCAGATTGGAACATTGAGGGACACACACCAACACTCATCATAGGAGATTCAAACCTCAACCGGATCCCACCATTCAATAACCCCAACATCCAAGTCGACAGTTACCCAGGGGCAACATTCTATCACCTCACAAAGGTACTGGAGAAAACACCCATACATACAGACACGGCGACTGTTGTTCTCTCGGTGGGCTTGAACAACAAGGATCACGACCCATTCCAAACATCACTAAAACAGTTGTCAGTTATGCACAAGGAGGCAAAGAAAACATTCCCAAACGCAACAATATACATCCCGGTCATCAGCCATTCACCTCTTCTTACTCCACAGCAGAAGAGAAACCTTAAGATCATCAACGGTTACATCACCACTAACTTTCCAACCCTATTAGAGATTCCACAAGACACATTTCACACAACAACAGATCTCATACACTGGACATCCACCACAGCGGAGCTCATCTTTCAACACTGGTGCAGACAGCTAAATTTACACTAACCACAAGCCACAGTCTGGATAGAAATGGCCTTTCTCTCAATTTCCTTCCTTCCCTAGTAGCCGGTGCAGATCCTCCACCAAGGGAGCAGCGGACCAGTCAACATCGAACATCATGAACCTTTCCAAATCCTTCATCCCCACAGCAGCACAAACACAGCTCCTGGAGAGAGGGTTGACATTCATCCCTCGCCCAAACAAATTTGACTGGGAGGAACTTCAAAGGGACACTCACAAATATCATAGACGACTCAAATTGTTGGACTACTTTGACTACAACGCATGAGCGACAACCACCAACCATTTACTTTACCATCTACCTGGGAACCTAAAACCTCCCAGATAGATGGTAGAATCAGGAGACTAATTAGAACAGACAAGAACACACTTCACAACCATCAGATTCACACGGATAGGGAGGATAACCTCACACAGGTAGAAAGACAGGCAATACAACAACTTAAAAATAACCCACACATAATCATCAAACCAGCAGACAAAGGGTCAAAAATAGTCATATTAGATACACATCAATACATGTATGAAGCCAATAGACAGTTATCAAACACCAAACATTACAAACCAATAGAAAACAGTATACAACCACAGACACAGACACAGTTAAGGACAATAATAAAAAGACTCTATGACCTACACTACATCACAGCAAAACAACGGGACTTTCTCTACGGTACAGACACCCCACGACCCAGACTATTTTACTTACTGTTAAAAGTACACAAGGAACCGGCGACATGGACAATTCCCTTTGAAGTTCCTCCTGGCAGACCGATTGTATCCGACTGCAATAGTGAATCTTATAACATCTCTCAATATATAGATCATCATATTAACCCTCTCTCCACCAGGCACCCCAGCTTTCTAAGGGACACGTACCACTTTATGGAGAGGATTGGACCCATAGTTGTTCCCTCCCACACCCACATATTCACAATAGATATTGATAGCCTATATACGAATATAAATACAGCAACAGGAATTCAAGCAATTAGAAATATCTTTAAGAGATACCCAGACAACACTAGACCGGACAAAGAAATATTACAACTATTAGAAATCAGCCTGACTAGCAATGACTTTTTATTCAACGACCACTATTACCTTCAGGTGGAGGGAACAGCTATGGGTAAAAATTTGCACCTGCTTACGCAATATATACATGGCTGAATGGGAGAGAGAGGCACTGGCCAAGTGTCCATATCAACCCACCTTTTATTACCGTTTCTTAGATGACATAATAGGAGCCTGGCCTCACGACATTCAATTATTCACAGACTTTATAAACATTCTCAACAGCCATCATTCATCCATCAAGATTAAATACACAATTCATCCGCAAGAAGTCAACTTCCTAGACACAACAGTTTTTTTCAGTAATAACAACCAACCACAGAAAACACTACAAACCAGAGTCTACTTCAAACCAACAGACACACACGCTTTACTCCATAAACACAGCTACCACCCTAAACATACATTTAAGGGAATAATAAAATCACAACTCATACGGTTCTACAGGATATCATCTTGCAAACAAGACCTGGAATATGCAATAAATACACTATTCCACGCACTTAGGAAAAGAGGATATTCAAAACGATTTTTAAGAACCATCAAAAATAACACATTGGCCGCCCTCCCTCCCATTCCCCCAACACGCACAGACCACATCAAATCATCCACCTCTCCTAACCTTAACCTCAATCCTACTCCTAACCTTAACCTCTCCCCAAACCCTACTCCTAACCTTAACCTCTCCCCAAACCCTACTCCTAACCTTAACCTCTCCCCAAACCCCACTCCTAACCTTAACCTCTCCCCAAACCCTACTCCTAGCCTTAACCTCTCCCCAAACCCCACTCCTAACCTTAACCTCTCCCCAAACCCCACTCCTAACCTTAACCTCTCCCCAAACCCTACTCCTAACCTTAACCTCTCCCCAAACCTCACTCCTAACCTTAACCTCTCCCCAAACCTCACTCCTAACCTTAACCTCTCCCCAAACCCTACTCCTAACCTTAACCTCTCCCCAAACCCTACTCCTAACCTTAACCTCTCCCCAAACCCTACTCCTAACCTTAACCTCTCCCCAAACCCTACTCCTAACCTTAACCTCTCCCCAAACCCCACTCCTAACCTTAACCTCTCCCCAAACTTCACTCCTAACCTTAACCTTCACCATTACCCTAACCAGGGTTCTCATCCTAACCTAACCCCTATCTCCCTCCTTGACCCTAATCCTGACTCCCGATGGGTAGTGATCTGCACCAATCACCAAACCGTAACACTTCCTCAATACTCAATCAGCAGACAATCATCATCCCCCTAGTAACCACATTTTCACATAGAATCAGACCCCTACATCAATCAATCAAACACAACTTCGCTACAGTTCAGCACACTTACATACCACTCAAACCATACAGAATAATTTCAGCCTTCAGAAAAACAAAAACTTAAAGGACCTCCTCACCAAAGCAAGATTTAGCAGTAAGCCACCACAAGACCCCAAATCTCACAATTCTCATTTTCGACAGATAAAGTTTATTACAAACACACACAGCCACACATCAGCACCAGTACAAGAAACATACTCATTGAACACACACAACGTCATTTATATCATTACATGCACACTCTGCAATAAACAATACATCGGAGAAACCAAACACACCATAGAAACCAGACTCAAACAACACCTGTATAATATCAAAAGGGCACACCTACAAACGGCACTGATAACCCATTTCCAGGAGCACCCCATCACTCATCTCACAATATCAGGGCTACAGGCACACTTGGGCTGGACCTGTGGGCAGCGGAGGAGGGTAGAACGGGAGTGGATCCAGCGCCTGAGGACTATAACACCAAGTGGCCTGAACGAGAAGTTTTAGAAAATGGGTTTTAACAGACAGGAAAATGGATGGAGCAGAACATGGTTTTATTTAAACTCTATATATTGATGTTTTATTTGTTTTAGTCTGGAATTTCCTGTTTTTAGGCTTTTCCTTCTTTTTACAGAATAAAACCAAACCAGCTGAATGCACAATGTTGCTTTTATGTTCATATTTAACAGCACTATGGTTGAATACATCGCTCACCACAATAGACCCTGCACTGTCACCCAGAAAAGCAATCATTTTAGAACTCACTTCAGTTTATTTAAGATCTTAGGAGGACACCTACGGGCCTTTTTAAAGCACTACATGCAACACAATACATCACTAAGAGGGGGGATAAACAGGAGATAGGCCTGTGCAACGAAAAACAAATGAGTTGATATAAAACACAATGATATTCAAAACCTAACCCTAGCCCGTGCCATCCCTGTGTTGTCCCTCTACAAGTGTGGTGCTGCCCTCGGGTGCTGGTTTCTGCTCCTTGTGTGGTGTGTTGCTCTTCCGCTGTCCACAGGTCATCCACGTCCGGACCCGCCGAGAGAGCAATAGCGCCGTGAATTACAGCAATATATAACATTGGATCAACCTTCTTTTTTCCCCAACACGGTTATTTATTTTTATTTCTTTGATTTGTCTCATTGTGCCAGAGGGATTGCATAGTGCCCAGATACAGAACCACACACAACAACTAAGGGATACAAATGTACAGAATAATAGAAAATGTAGTAGAACTGAACAGAATAACAAGATAGGGATGGAGTAGGGAGGGAAAGACAGGGAAATAAAGTATCAGAGAGGGAAATACTGAGACAAAGGAGGGACTATGATGACAAAGATGCAATTTAATGGATATAAGGTATGGGTGGGGATATTGCCAGGTTCATTTATAACAAAGCCTTGAAACTGAACTGAAAAGCAAACAGAAGAAAGAGGAGTTTAACATACAAGCCCTTAAAATGCAATAATTTTCCCGCCTTTGAGTAGCTCCCACGGGTAAATCGGACCAATAGGGGAACAGGAAGATAGAAACGCCCACTTTGGGAGCAGTGGTTGGGTCTCTCCTCCTAATTGCTCCCATTTTAAAAGGGCACGGGGTGTTCTCAGTCGAGGAAAAGATCCTCTGAGGAAGCAGAAAACTCTGCGAAACGTCAGGGTTTGGAAACAGGACTTCACAGTGGATTTTAAACATTGTTTGGCTTTTAATCACTTTTTGATTTTAACCAATAGCATTAAAAGTTAAGTTTTAGATTCAAGATGTGGAGGGATAAGGGGGAGCTCATTGCCTAAAGTGCATAGACACTTGAAAAACCATCTGGATTTTAACCTCTGGAACCAGATCTTTTAACAGGATTGGACTCTAACAAAGAACAACGGATCACAGCCCCAGCCCTGGAACTGGGGAACACCAAGAAACAACTGGTAGCCTCATCTCCACCTCCATATCTCAATAACCCGGCATACAAAGAACAAGGCGGTAAGGACTGGCCCTGAGCAGCACCAAAAGTCTCGTGCAGTTCAGGCCTTCACATCTTTATTCTAAATATAGTATTGCCTTGCTTTTTGAATTACACTGTCCAGTCCTCCTCGACTGAGAACACCCTGGTTGTATTGTTTTAACTAGGAAGTACAGGACTTAGGTATTTTAGCCTCATGGTTTAGTAACCATGCAGTCATTGAGGAATTTGACAACCACATCACATGGCAGGATATCACAACCCCAACCCTATGCATACAGACAGCCTGGCCTATACAAACCCCCAGATGAGGAGACAAGGCAGACGGCCAAACTGTATTTTAAATTAATACAGGCAACCCACCACATGGAAGTGGTGGAGAAGGCACTTAAAAATTGTGCATTCCCTACTGGTATGATGAGACAGGTGCATCGGGTCACCAACTTTATCAAACCATCCTCACCCACAGACTACACCACAACAAAACTATCACAGAACACACACCAGTGGATGCAAAACAACATGCACATACTCCAGACTCATTACCAGTCAATCACCCACACCATTACACAACAAATAAACACACCCAATACTCTGGCACTGACCATAGCAATGGGCTGGGCACATAAGAGGTACAAGCATAAACTGACACCCACCACCATCATTAGAGTAGAAACCACCTTCAAATGCCCTCAGGTCACCCTCTTCTCAACAAACAACCATACGGACGAACACAATACAAGATCAACCACATACACCGGAAGCTATAGAAAACACCCCACCACAAACTCCCGGCCAACGCTACCAACTCCAACCCCAGTGCCACCTCTCTCCTCAGCAGAGGAATTTCCACCTTTGTCAAAACCTCATCCCCTGCCAAAAAGACAACCATCGTACATACGGACACTATCACTGGGAAAACAACCGACCCTGAGTGAAACCTATAGCCCTCGCACACAGACTCTCTCCAAAACACATCTCCACTCTCCACCCTCAACATCCACTTTAACGGCTTCTCCTCCAATCAAAAAGAGAGGCAACAATAGAACCCCTACAACTGAGGAGAGGAAATGGACAAGTCCAGTGGGTCCTCCTACTCCACAAGCAGCCCATCCTATCAGAGCCCAGGTTCATCACACAGCTAACAGTCAAACAGAAACTCGCACACCCATAGCTACACCCATCAAACAAAACACTGGCCACAAAAGAGTAAAGGGTAATGTATCAATAATATTAAAAGACATAATTACATCCGCTCCTCTTTCACCCACAGGAGGCGCCAGGCCAGGGGTACAGACAAGGACAGGGCAACTCAAGGGGCAGATGATGATGAATAAAGGGCAAGAAAATGGGCAACACCCCAAAGCTCCCAAATCCGAACCCCCACAAAAACAAAATATCATGGTGCCTCTGCCTGTCCAGGACCCTGTACAACTGGCGCCTCAAATTACCCACCATCATCCCCACCACAACCACAATCCCAGCCTCAACCCCAACCACAGCCCACACTTACACACACTTCACAAAAACCCTTCTATCACAGGGCCAGGCCGAACTATAAGGTGGCAGATTGGAACATTGAGGGACACACACCAACACTCATCATAGGAGATTCAAACCTCAACCGGATCCCACCATTCAATAACCCCAACATCCAAGTGGAAACCCAGTTACCCAGGGCAACATTCTATCACCTCACAAAGGTACTGGAGAAAACACCCATACATACAGACACGGCGACTGTTGTTCTCTCGGTGGGCTTGAACAACAAGGATCACGACCCATTCCAAACATCACTAAAACAGTTGTCAGTTATGCACAAGGAGGCAAAGAAAACATTCCCAAACGCAACAATATACATCCCGGTCATCAGCCATTCACCTCTTCTTACTCCACAGCAGAAGAGAAACCTTAAGATCATCAACGGTTACATCACCACTAACTTTCCAACCCTATTAGAGATTCCACAAGACACATTTCACACAACAACAGATCTCATACACTGGACATCCACCACAGCGGAGCTCATCTTTCAACACTGGTGCAGACAGCTAAATTTACACTAACCACAAGCCACAGTCTGGATAGAAATGGCCTTTCTCTCAATTTCCTTCCTTCCCTAGTAGCCGGTGCAGATCCTCCACCAAGGGAGCAGCGGACCAGTCAACATCGAACATCATGAACCTTTCCAAATCCTTCATCCCCACAGCAGCACAAACACAGCTCCTGGAGAGAGGGTTGACATTCATCCTCGCCCAAACAAATTTGACTGGGAGGAACTTCAAAGGGACACTCACAAATATCATAGACGACTCAAATTGTTGGACTACTTTGACTACAACGCAGACGACAACCACCAACCATTTACTTTACCATCTACCTGGGAACCTAAAACCTCCCAGATAGATGGTAGAATCAGGAGACTAATTAGAACAGACAAGAACACACTTCACAACCATCAGATTCACACGGATAGGGAGGATAACCTCACACAGGTAGAAAGACAGGCAATACAACAACTTAAAAATAACCCACACATAATCATCAAACCAGCAGACAAAGGGTCAAAAATAGTCATATTAGATACACATCAATACATGTATGAAGCCAATAGACAGTTATCAAACACCAAACATTACAAACCAATAGAAAACAGTATACAACCACAGACACAGACACAGTTAAGGACAATAATAAAAAGACTCTATGACCTACACTACATCACAGCAAAACAACGGGACTTTCTCTACGGTACAGACACCCCACGACCCAGACTATTTTACTTACTGTTAAAAGTACACAAGGAACCGGCGACATGGACAATTCCCTTTGAAGTTCCTCCTGGCAGACCGATTGTATCCGACTGCAATAGTGAATCTTATAACATCTCTCAATATATAGATCATCATATTAACCCTCTCTCCACCAGGCACCCCAGCTTTCTAAGGGACACGTACCACTTTATGGAGAGGATTGGACCCATAGTTGTTCCCTCCCACACCCACATATTCACAATAGATATTGATAGCCTATATACGAATATAAATACAGCAACAGGAATTCAAGCAATTAGAAATATCTTTAAGAGATACCCAGACAACACTAGACCGGACAAAGAAATATTACAACTATTAGAAATCAGCCTGACTAGCAATGACTTTTTATTCAACGACCACTATTACCTTCAGGTGGAGGGAACAGCTATGGGTAAAAAATTTGCACCTGCTTACGCCAATATATACATGGCTGAATGGGAGAGAGAGGCACTGGCCAAGTGTCCATATCAACCCACCTTTTATTACCGTTTCTTAGATGACATAATAGGAGCCTGGCCTCACGACATTCAATTATTCACAGACTTTATAAACATTCTCAACAGCCATCATTCATCCATCAAGATTAAATACACAATTCATCCGCAAGAAGTCAACTTCCTAGACACAACAGTTTTTTTCAGTAATAACAACCAACCACAGAAAACACTACAAACCAGAGTCTACTTCAAACCAACAGACACACACGCTTTACTCCATAAACACAGCTACCACCCTAAACATACATTTAAGGGAATAATAAAATCACAACTCATACGGTTCTACAGGATATCATCTTGCAAACAAGACCTGGAATATGCAATAAATACACTATTCCACGCACTTAGGAAAAGAGGATATTCAAAACGATTTTTAAGAACCATCAAAAATAACACATTGGCCGCCCTCCTCCCATTCCCCCAACACGCACAGACCACATCAAATCATCCACCTCTCTAACCTTAACCTCAATCCTACTCCTAACCTTAACCTCTCCCAAACCCTACTCCTAACCTTAACCTCTCCCCAAACCCTACTCCTAACCTTAACCTCTCCCCAAACCCCACTCCTAACCTTAACCTCTCCCCAAACCCTACTCCTAGCCTTAACCTCTCCCCAAACCCTACTCCTAACCTTAACCTCTCCCAAACCCCACTCCTAACCTTAACCTCTCCCCAAACCCCACTCCTAACCTTAACCTCTCCCAAACCTCACTCCTAACCTTAACCTCTCCCCAAACCTCACTCCTAACCTTAACCTCTCCCCAAACCCTACTCCTAACCTTAACCTCTCCCAAACCCTACTCCTAACCTTAACCTCTCCCCAAACCCTACTCCTAACCTTAACCTCTCCCCAAACCCTACTCCTAACCTTAACCTCTCCCCAAACCCTACTCCTAACCTTAACCTCTCCCCAAACCCCACTCCTAACCTTAACCTCTCCCCAAACTTCACTCCTAACCTTAACCTTCACCATTACCCTAACCAGGGTTCTCATCCTAACCTAACCCTATCTCCTCCTTGACCCTAATCCTGACTCCCGATGGGTAGTGATCTGCACCAATCACCAAACCGTAACACTTCCTCAATACTCAATCAGCAGACAATCATCATCCCCCTAGTAACCACATTTTCACATAGAATCAGACCCTACATCAATCAATCAAACACAACTTCGCTACAGTTCAGCACACTTACATACCACTCAAACCATACAGAATAATTTCAGCCTTCAGAAAAAACAAAAACTTAAAGGACCTCCTCACCAAAGCAAGATTTAGCAGTAAGCCACCACAAGACCCCAAATCTCACAATTCTCATTTTCGACAGATAAAGTTTATTACAAACACACACAGCCACACATCAGCACCAGTACAAGAAACATACTCATTGAACACACACAACGTCATTTATATCATTACATGCACACTCTGCAATAAACAATACATCGGAGAAACCAAACACACCATAGAAACCAGACTCAAACAACACCTGTATAATATCAAAAGGGCACACCTACAAACGGCACTGATAACCCATTTCCAGGAGCACCCCATCACTCATCTCACAATATCAGGGCTACAGGCACACTTGGGCTGGACCTGTGGGCAGCGGAGGAGGGTAGAACGGGAGTGGATCCAGCGCCTGAGGACTATAACACCAAGTGGCCTGAACGAGAAGTTTTAGAAAATGGGTTTTAACAGACAGGAAAATGGATGGAGCAGAACATGGTTTTATTTAAACTCTATATATTGATGTTTTATTTGTTTTAGTCTGGAATTTCCTGTTTTTAGGCTTTTCCCCTTTTTACAGAATAAAACCAAACCAGCTGAATGCACAATGTTGCTTTTATGTTCATATTTAACAGCACTATGGTTGAATACATCGCTCACCACAATAGACCCTGCACTGTCACCCAGAAAAGCAATCATTTTAGAACTCACTTCAGTTTATTTAAGATCTTAGGAGGACACCTACGGGCCTTTTTAAAGCACTACATGCAACACAATACATCACTAAGAGGGGGGATAAACAGGAGATAGGCCTGTGCAACGAAAAACAAATGAGTTGATATAAAACACAATGATATTCAAAACCTAACCCTAACCCTAAACCTAACCCTAACCCTAACCCTAACCCCTAACCCCTAACCCTAACCCTAACCCTAACCCTAACCCTAACCCTAACCCTAACCCTAACCCCTAACCCTAACCCTAACCCTAACCCTAACCCTAACCCTAAACCCCTAACCCTAACCCTAACCCTAACCCTAACCCTACTCGAACTCAAAACCTAACCCTACCCCTAACCCTAACCCTAACCCCTAACCCTAAACCCTAACCCTAACCCTAACCCTAACCCTAACCCTTAACCCTAACCCTAACCCTAACCCTAACCCTACTACAGACAACTGACATACATACACAACCCACACGCACACACTTCCAGTCCAATTAAACAACTGATGAACATAAACAGCACCAACATCATCTATGCAATCACCTGTGGATTATGTAAGAAAATATATGTTTGGGAAACTGGGCTTACAGTATTAATACGCCTTAAACAACACTTATATACAATCACAAACAATAAATTGTCCACACATCTAGTCACACATTTCCAAACACACCCCATTATACACCTGAACATCACTGGGCTAGAAAGTATCCCCACCTGGACCATAGCCCAGAGAAAGGCCGCAGAATCCAAGTGGATAGCCACCCTTAGATCTTTGGCTCCACTTGGACTGAATGGCAAAATGTAAGGGTGGGCCAACTATTGTTACATTTTCACAAACACAAACTTCTCCATAAACCCAGAGCTGGAAAAATAACAGAGAAGATCACAACAGGCCAGTGCAACTCAAGGTGCAAAACCTCAATAAACAGAACTTATCATAACCCTAACCCTAACCCTAACCCTAACCCCTAACCCTAACCCTAACCCTAACCCTAACCCTAACCTTAACCCCACCACTAACCCTAACCTTAATCGGGGGCGGCAGGTAGCCTAGTGGTTAGAGCGTTGGACTTGTAACCGGAGTGTTGCAAGTTCGAATCCCGAGCTGACAAGGAAAAAATCTGTCGTTCTGCCCCTGAACAAGGCAGTTAACCCACTGTTCCTCGGCGCGAAGACGTGGATGTTGATTAAGGCAGCCCCGCACCTCTCTGATTCAGAGGGGTTGGGTTAAATGCGGAAGAAACATTTCGGTTGAAGGCATTCGGTTGTACAACTGACTAATAATGGTGACTTTGACTTTGACTTTTAATCCCACCCCTAACTCTAACCTTAACCCCACCACTAACCCTAACCTTAACCCCACCCCTAACCCTAACCTTAACCCCACCCCTAACCCTAACCCCACCCCTAACCCCACCCCTAACCCTAACCCCACCCCCAACTCTAACCTTAACCCTACCACCAACCTTACCCCTCCTAGAGTAACAGATTTGGAAATGGACCCCTCTCGGAACCACAATCTAATTTCCTCCTTTATTCTCCTTCCGAGCAAGAGACAATCCTCATCCCCTTAGTTACTACATTCTCACATAGGATTAGACCGTTACATCAGGCATTCAAACACAATTTTTCCATCACCCAACAGGCATCACCAGAATCATCTCAGCATTTAGGAGGAATAAGAGTCTCAAAGACATCCTCATCCAAGCTAAATACAGCACTAAGCCCCCACAACCACCCAAACCCTACACGGCCCACTTCAGACCAAGAAAATTCATTTCAAACTCCTATAGCAAGACCTCCGCTCCAGTTTTAGATTCAATTTCCCTCTCCACTCAAAATGTAATATATATAATCACTTGCACATTTTGTGGAAAGCACTACATTGGGGAAAACCAGTATACAGTAGAAATTAGACTCAAACAACATCTATACAATATCAAACGGGCCCATCTACACACAGAACTAGTTACTCATTTCCAGGATCACCCCATCACTTACCTCAATATATCAGGATTGCAGTCGTGTTCTGGGTGGACCAGTGGGCTGCGAAAGGCAGTGGAACGTAGGTGGATAAGAGACCTACAAACAATTACACCTAGCGGTCTGAATGAGCGTTTTTAACCGGGCAGATAGGATCCATGGAAAGGGACAGCACTTGTTTACAGGGTTCTCAAGGAGTTGGAAGAAGGATGCACCATAAAACAAAAACACAATAAATAAAGTTTGTGTGGTTTTTATTATATTTAACATCTGCATGATGATTTGTAATAGTTTTATTCTTTTGGGTTTTATGTATTTGAATTTGTTTTAACAACGTAGCACTTGACCTTTTAGCACTTTTATAGATATATGGGTTTATAACTGTGTGTATATGTATTAATAAAGCATCCATCCCTTGACCCTTGTACATTTTAATATCTTAGTCCCTTCATGATCCTAGATAACCATTCAGACAATCATTTTAGAAGCACTATTAACCAACTTACTTTTGGTAAGGTTCTTAGAGGCAATCTAGTGGGTTTTAACAGTGGAATTTATTTAGATTGGAGGTACACAACAATAGGCTCAAGACAACAAGATAAATTAATCGCTTAACCCTACTCAACTCAAAACCTAACCCTAACCCTAACCCTAACCCCTAACCCTAACCCTAACCCTAACCCTAACCCTAACCCCTAACCCCTAACCCTAACCCTAACCCTAACCCTAACCCTAACCCCTAACCCTAACCCTAACCTTAACCCCACCCCTAACCCTAACCTTAACCCCACCACTAACCCTAACCTTAATCCCACCCCTAACCCTAACCTTAACCCCACCACTAACCCTAACCTTAATCCCACCCCTAACCCTAACCTTAACCCCACCACTAACCCTAACCTTAACCCCACCCCTAACCCTAACCTTAACCCCACCCCTAACCCTAACCCCACCCCTAACCCCACCCCTAACCCTAACCCCACCCCTAACTCTAACCTTAACCCTACCACCAACCTTACCCCTCCTAGAGTAACAGATTTGGAAATGGACCCCTCTCGGAACCACAATCTAATTTCCTCCTTTTATTCTCCTTCCGAGCAAGAGACAATCCTCATCCCCTTAGTTACTACATTCTCACATAGGATTAGACCGTTACATCAGGCATTCAAACACAATTTTTCCATCACCCAACAGGCACACTCACCCTCCAGCAGTATAGAATCATCTCAGCATTTAGGAGGAATAAGAGTCTCATAGACATCCTCATCCAAGCTAAATACAGCACTAAGCCCCCACAACCACCCAAACCCTACACGGCCCACTTCAGACCAAGAAAATTCATTTCAAACTCCTATAGCAAGACCTCCGCTCCAGTTTTAGATTCAATTTCCCTCTCCACTCAAAATGTAATATACACTGCTCAAAAAAATAAAGGGAACACTAAAATAACACATCCTAGATCTGAATGAATGAAATAATCTTATTCAATACTTTTTTCTTTACATAGTTGAATGTGCTGACAACAAAATTACACAAAAATTATCAATGGAAATAAAATGTATCAACCCATGGAGGTCTGGATTTGGAGTCACACTCAAAATTAAAGTGGAAAACCACACTACAGGCTGATCCAACTTTGATGTAATGTCCTTAAAACAAGTCAAAATGAGGCTCAGTAGTGTGTGTGGCCTCCACGTGCCTGTATGACCTCCCTACAACGCCTGGGCATGCTCCTGATGAGGTGGCGGATGGTCTCCTGAGGGATCTCCTCCCAGACCTGGACTAAAGCATCTGCCAACTCCTGGACAGTCTGTGGTGCAACGTGGCGTTGGTGGATGGAGCGAGACACGATGTCCCAGATGTGCTCAATTGGATTCAGGTCTGGGGAACGGGCGGGCCAGTCCATAGCATCAATGCCTTCCTCTTGCAGGAACTGCTGACACTCCAGCCACATGAGGTCTAGCATTGTCTTGCATTAGGAGGAACCCAGGGCCAACCGCACCAGCATATGGTCTCACAAGGGGTCTGAGGATCTCATCTCGGTACCTAATGGCAGTCAGGCTACCTCTTATATTTAACATCTGCATGATGATTTGTAATAGTTTTATTCCTTTGGGTTTTATGTATTTGAATTTGTTTTAACAACGTAGCACTTGACCTTTTAGCACTTTTATAGATATATGGGTTTATAACTGTGTGTATATGTATTAATAAAGCATCCATCCCTTGACCCCTTGTACATTTTAATATCTTAGTCCCTTCATGATCCTAGATAACCATTCAGACAATCATTTTAGAAGCACTATTAACCAACTTACTTTTGGTAAGGTTCTTAGGAGGCAATCTAGTGGGTTTTAACAGTGGAATTTATTTAGATTGGAGGGGTACACAACAATAGGCCTCGCACAACAAGATAAATTAATCTCTTTAACCCTACTCAACTCAAAACCTAACCCTAACCCTAACCCTAACCCTTAACCCTAACCCTAACCCTAACCCTAACCCTAACCCTACTACAGACAACTGACATACATACACAACCCACACGCACACACTTCCAGTCCAATTAAACAACTGATGAACATAAACAGCACCAACATCATCTATGCAATCACCTGTGGATTATGTAAGAAAATATATGTTGGGGAAACTGGGCTTACAGTATTAATACGCCTTAAACAACACTTATATACAATCACAAACAATAAATTGTCCACACATCTAGTCACACATTTCCAAACACACCCCATTATACACCTGAACATCACTGGGCTAGAAAGTATCCCCACCTGGACCATAGCCCAGAGAAAGGCCGCAGAATCCAAGTGGATAGCCACCCTTAGATCTTTGGCTCCACTTGGACTGAATGGCAAAATGTAAGGGTGGGCCAACTATTGTTACATTTTCACAAACACAAACTTCTCCATAAACCCAGAGCTGGAAAAAATAACAGAGAAGATCACAACAGGCCAGTGCAACTCAAGGTGCAAAACCTCAATAAACAGAACTTATCATAACCCTAACCCTAACCCTAACCCCTAACCCTAACCTGGCGACAGGCAAGTGTTTTTTAAAAAGTCGCCAATGCGTCTTTAAGTCACTAGGAGAAACAGACAGACAGACAGACTGACAGACACACACACACACACACACACTTACACACTATCCTTGCGAACGTTTTTCGTTATTAACTCTAACCCCAAAATCTGTTTTCTGCCGCACAGCATAGCAACAGAACGGACCAATCAGAATGGCCCGATAACCCCTAACCCTAGCCCTTCCCTGGCGACAGGCAAGTGTTTTTTAAAAAGTCGCCAATGCGTCTTTAAGTCACTAGGAGAAACAGAAAGACAGACGGACGGACGGACGGACGGACGGAAACAGACAGACAGACAGACAGACAGACAGACAGACACACACACACACACACACACACAAACACACTATCCTGGCGAACGTTTTTTATTATTAACCCTAACCCCAAAACCTGTTTTCTGCCGCACGGCATAGCAACAGAACGGACCAATCAGAATGGCCCGATAACCCATAACCCTTCCCTGGCGACAGGCAAGTGTTTTTTTAAAAGTCACCAATGCATCTTTAAGTCACTAGGAGAAACAGACAGACAGACAGACAGACCGACAGACACACACACAAACACACACACACACACTATCCTGGCAAACGTTTTTTTATTATTATTCTTTTTTTAGAAGTAAAATGGAGGGAAAAAAGGGGATCTGTAAAATGGAGGGGGAAAAGGGGACCAGTAAAATGGAGGGATGCCGGGGAAAACACACTAACCCTAACCCTAACCTAACCTAACCCCAACCCTAACCCTGAAATGGAGGGAAAAACGGGGAACAGTAAAATGGAGGGGGAAAAGGTGACCAGTAAAATAGATGGAAGCCGGGGAAATATCCCTAACCCTAACCTTAACAGTCCTTGTGCTACTACAAGTTTGTGCTTTTGTCTTGTTGTGTCACTATTAAGGTATTGTCATGTTGACCTACCCCTAACTCTAACCCTTCAGCACTTTAACTCCATCCCATTCAACTCCTCACCTTTACCTGAACCCCTCACCCCAAAACCTGTTTTCTGCCACACGGCATAGCAACAGAACGGACCAATCAGAATGGCCCGATACCCCTAACCCTAGCCCTTCCCCGGCGACAGGGCAAGTGTTTTTTAAAAAGTCGCCAATGCGTCTTTAAGTCACTAGGAGAAACAGACAGACAGACAGACACACACACACACACACACACACACACACACACACACACACACACACACACACACACACACACACACACACACACACACACACTATCCTGGCGAACGTTTTTTATTATTAACCCTAACCCCAAAACCTGTTTTCTGCCGCACGGCATAGCAACAGAACGGACCAATCAGAATGGCCAGATAACCCCTAACCCTAGCCCTTCCCTGGCGACAGGCAAGTGTTTTTTTAAAAGTCGCTAATGTGTCTTTAAGTCACTAGGAGAAACAGACAGACAGACAGACAGAAACACACACACACACACACACACACAAAAAGGGCATCACCATAGTCTCTAGGCCGTGCCGAGTTCAACGATGCGCCCCACTTGACTGTAGCTCGCTCTGACCTCATACACCGTGCAAAAAAGTAGGCCCAAAATGAAGCCTGGCCCTAAAATTCTGCTGCTTTTGGGTGACAGCGGCAGACCCGTTTTGGTTAGAAGCACGATTCGACTTCAGGAACGTTCCTTAGGCCCTCCCAATCTGTGCAAGCCTAACCGTGACCATGTGGCATTAACCCTTAATAGTGAAAACAGGGTATTTACATCAAACCGTTTGCTATGACATCTCTCCCCATAGGAATACATTGCCTGCTCCCCTAAATTCAACCTGGTGCCTATGTGGTTATGAATGCCTTATGAACCTGTCTTTGATGACAATCCATCAGGCCACTATGAGGTCTACCTGTGTTGATTCTAAGCTTCCTGGAGCAACCGGAAGTGGTTATATTCACCCTAAAGGTGTTTTACAGTACCCAAACTGTTGTTGGTGAAAAACAGACATTCAAACCTGTGTGAATCAGTCAGTTCTTAACTTACAAACTTAAATCTCAGGATTCTGTAAAACCCTACCCCAATGAGGATATGTGTCTACCTACAGCTTCCTGTGACAACCGGAAGTGCCTTAAATTGTGGTCACATGGTCTGTTTTGAAGGGTTAAAAAGGTCACATCTTTCCAAAACTTCACATGTGGGATTAGGCAACCCCAATGAACTGTAAATCAGTCATTTCTCCCATCAGAATCCCTTGAAAAACTCACACACGCACACAGTCCATGGGGAGTGACATAGTGTGGGGCTTACAGACACACACTGCCTGCAATAGTTACTTTCGTTCAAACTATTAAAGAACCGTCAGACCTAGAGCTCTGAAACTTTAGAACCCTTTTCTAGAGTTTATGTCGATAGTGCACGGTGAGTTATGGGGCTCTAGAAGGTTCACAGGCCGAGAAACAGCCTTGTACATTTGCAATATTTTCAATTCATTTTTACATCACGAAAATGACAACATTTCTAAAAGTCCCAGAGGGTTAGGTGCATTAGAACCACCTTGGCCCATAGAGACGGACCCTAACGTTTCTGTCCGATAGCTCATTCAAGGACCCAATAGCAACGCCTGGGAAAACGTGGATTTTCAGCACCAATTAAGGTCGCTGCTCGGACTCCAAATGACCTATCGAGCCGAAACTTGAGATTCGGGGTCGCCTCAGCTAGGCCGACACATAATGTCGGAACTGGACCCGCAGCTAGAACGTAACTAGGTGTTTTACATTTTTACTATGATTTAAACAGAATTTTGAGCCTGCCCTTATATATGTGATTGTTGGCTTCTAAATGAGATGGGAAAAGTGGGTTTGGTGTCAGTTTTTATCAGTTTGGTGTCAGAATGATATCTAATTGATTGATTGACGCTGACTTGCTCGTTGACTTTTGTACATTTGCAATATGTTTGAATAGGGCTGAAACATCACCAAAATGACAGACTGAAATCAACACTAAAAAGGGCATCACCATAGTCTCTAGGCCGTGCCGAGTTCAACGAGACACCCCACTTGACTGTAGCTCGCTCTGACCTCATAGACCGTGCAAAAAAGTAGGCGCAAAATGAAGCCTGACCCTAAATGTCAGCTGATTTTGGGTGACAGCGGCAGACCCGTTTGGGTTAGAAGCACAATTCAACATCAGGAATGTTCCTAAGGTCCTCCCGATCTGAGCAAGCCTAACCGTGACTGTGTGGCATTAACCTTTAACAGTAAAAACAGGGTATTTTCATCTAACAGTTTGCTATGACATCTCTCCCCATAGGAATACATTGCCTACTCGCCTAAATTCAACCTGGTGCCTATGTGGGTTATGAATGCCATATGAACCTGTCTTCGATAGCAATCCATCAGGCCACTATGAGGTCTACCTGTGTTGATTCTAAGCTTCCTGGAGCAACCGGAAGTGGTAAAAATCACCCAAAAGGTGTTTTGATAGACCCAACCTGCAGTTTGTGAAAAACAGACTTTCAACCCTGTGTAAATCAGTCAGTTCTTAACCTAAAGACTTAAAACTCAGGATTCTGTTAAAGCATACCCCAATGAGGATATGTGTCTACCTACAGCTTCCGGTGACAACAGGAACAAACATACACACGATGGAAAAGAGTGCCCAAATGTATGCCATTTCAATCATTTCTTATGGCAAACGCATACGGCAAATGCCAAGTGTAATAACTCAAAATTACTATAGGTGGCGAGCGTTCCAACGGGCAATACATATTGCAAATGTACATGAAGACAAGACCCAAGGGTCAAATTTAGACATTTCAAAAAAATATCAAAATACCTACGCCCCTAAAAAGTGCTTTCTGGGCGTTTTTCGCGATTCTAACGATATTTTTATAATAACACGTATATAAGATGTGTATAAACATATCCTTGTCTAATTTTATTAATATAGTTTTATAAATTTTTATACAAAATTTTTGTCCATAAGGCCTATGTTTTGTCCATTTGCAATATGTTACCATAGGAAGTCAAAGTCAATGTCCATTTGCAATATGTTTTGTCCATTTGCAATATGTTACCATAGGAAGTCAAAAGTCAATGTCAAAGCCATTTTCATATATCGTCCATAGGAAGTCGGCTCAAGCATAAAGTCAGTGAGCAATGTCCAAATGGCATTTAAACTGACAAAATGATATATATCACTATGTTAAGCCCTCAATCATCCTATAGGGTCTATTTTTGAAAACGTCCAAAATGACAAGGGTGCCTCATTGGAATGGCCACAGGTGGGGGTGATCCCTAACCAGCCAGGGATACCTTGCACCCTCCTAAAGACATTAATATTTAAAATATGCTCATGGTTACCCGTTTCAATTACCAGGTACACGGTTGTCAATTTGCAATGTCTTACAATGGGCATTTACCCTCACAAATTTGACAGGCTCCGAAATACTGCAGAAATGCCCAATTGACTGGCCCATTGAACTCGGGATGGCCGGGAAGTGATCATGGTTCCTCTCCATCGCTCGTTGGTGTTGATTTCAACATGTCAAATTCGTGACGTTAAAAGCCCATTGAAACATATTGCAAATGTACAGTGAAACATATTGCAAATGTACAGTACATTTACCAGGTCCATATTTTCAAAAGGGTTTTAAATGACTTTAGGGGGCTGCTCCTGGTCCAGGATCTTTATGGGAGTATCCCACTATGGCCCTAAGTCAGTGGGAGAAGCCCCTGCTCATTTATGGAGGTTTTCAAAAAATGAGTGTCCACACTCTCTTCCATTGCTTTGTACAGTACATTTGCAATATGTTTCACTGTACATTTGCAATATGTTTCAATGGGCTTTTAACATCACGAATATGACAAGCTCTAAAATACTTCAGGAATGCCCAATTGACTGCCCATTGATCTCAGGATGGCCAGGATTGATAGCGGTACCTGTCCATAGCTCATTGGTGTTGATTTCAACATGTCAAAAAAAAGCCCATTGAAACATATTGCAAATGTACAGTGAAACATATTGCAAATGTACAGTACATTTGCAATATGTTTCAATGGGCTTTAACATCACGAATATGACAAGCTCTAAAATACTTCAGGAATGCCCAATTGACTGCCCATTGATCTCAGGATGGCCAGGATTGATAAGCGGTATCTGTCCATAGCTCATTGGTGTTGATTTCAACATGTCAAAAAAAAAGCCCATTGAAACATATTGCAAATGTACAGTGAAACATATTGCAAAATGTACAGTACATTTGCAACATGTTTCAATGGGCTGTTAACATCACGAATATGACAAGCTCTAAAATACTTCAGGAATGCCCAATTGACTGCCCATTGATCTCAGGATGGCCAGGATTGATAGTGGTACCTGTCCATAGCTCATTGGTGTTGATTTCAACATGTCAAAAAAAAAGCCCATTGAAACATATTGCAAATGTACAGTGAAACATATTGCAAATGTACAGTACATTTGCAATATGTTTCAATGGGCTGTTAACATCACGAATATGACAAGCTCTAAAATACTTCAGGAATGCCCAATTGACTGCCCATTGATCTCAGGATGGCCAGGATTGATAGCGGTACCTGTCCATAGCTCATTGGTGTTGATTTCAACATGTCAAAAAAGCCCATTGAAACATATTGCAAATGTACAGTGAAACATATTGCAAATGTACAGTACATTTGCAATATGTTTCAATGGGCTGTTAACATCACGAATATGACAAGCTCTAAAATACTTCAGGAATGGCCCAATTGACTGCCCATTGATCTCAGGATGGCCAGGATTGATAGTGGTACCTGTCCATAGCTCATTGGTGTTGATTTCAACATGTCAAAAAGCCCATTGAAACATATTGCAAATGTACAGTGAAACATATTGCAAATGTACAGTACATTTGCAATATGTTTCAATGGGCTGTTAACATCACGAATATGACAAGCTCTAAAATACTTCAGGAATGGCCAATTGACTGCCCGTTGATCTCAGGATGGCCGGGCTTGACGGTTTTAACTTATTGCAAATGGACAAAGGTCTGCCATAAAGTCACTATAATGAAAACGTAAAACACCTAGTTACGTTCTAGTTGCGGGTCCAGTTCCGACGTAATGTTTCGGCCTATCTGAAGCGACCCCAAATCCCGAGTTTCGGCTCGATAGGTCATTCGGAGCCCGAGCATTGACCTTAATTGGTGCTGAAAATCCACGTTTTCCGGGCGTTGCTATGGGGTCCTTGAATGAGCTATCGGACAGAAACGTTAGGGTCCGTCTCTATGGGCCAAGGCGGTTCTAATGCACATAGCCTTGTGTCTCTGGGACTTTTAGAAATTTTGTCATTTTCGTGATGTAAAAATGAATTGAAAATATTGCAAATGTACAAGGCTGTTTCTCGGCCTGTGAACCTTCTAGAGCCCCATAACTCACCGTGGCACTATCGACATAAGCTCTAGAAAAGGGTTCTAAAGTTTCAGAGCTCTAGGTCTGACGGTTCTTTAATAGTTCGAACGAAAGTAACTATTGCAGGCAGTGTGTGTCTGTAAGCCCCACACTATGTCACTCCCCATGGACTGTGTGCATGTGTGAGTTTTTCAAGGGATTCTGATGGGAGAAATGACTGATTTACAGTTCATTGGGGTTGCCTAATCACACATGTGAAGTTTTGGAAAGATGTGACCTTTTTAACCCTTCAAACAGCACCTATGACCCTATTTAAAGCACTTCCGGTTGTCACAGGAAGCTGTAGGTACACACATATACTCATTGGGGTAGGCTTTTACAGAATCCTGAGTTTTAAGTCTGTAAGTTAAGAACTGACTGATTTACACAGGTTTGAAAGTCTGTTTTTCACCAACAGCAGGTTGGGTACTGTAAAACACCTTTAGGGTGAATTTAACCACTTCCGGTTGCTCCAGGAAGCTTAGAATCAACACAGGTAGACCTCATAGTGGCCTGATGGATTGCCATCAAAGACAGGTTCATAAGACATTCATAACCCACATAGGCACCAGGTTGAATTTAGGCGAGCAGGCAATGTATTCCTATGGGGAGAGATGTCATAGCAAACGGTTTGATGTAAATACCCTGTTTTCACTGTTAAGGGTTAATGCCACAGGGCCACGGTTAGGCTTGCACAGATCGGGAGGGCCTAAGGAACGCTCCTGAAGTCGAATCGTGCTTCTAACCCAAACGGTTCTGCCGCTGTCACCCAAAAGCAGCTGAAATTTAGGGCCAGGCTTCATTTTCGGCCTACTTTTGGCACGGTTGCTGCGGTCAGACCGAGTGAGCTACGGTCAAGCGGGTATCTCGTTGAACTCGGCAAGGCCTAGAGACTATGGTGATGCCATTGCAGGCCCTTTGTGTCTTTAAGACCCACACTGTGTCACTCCATCCCAGCTATGTGTTTGTGTGTGTGTGTGTGTGTGTGTGTGTGGGAGTTGTCTTGTAAATCTGATGGGAGAAATGACTCATTTACAGTTCATGAGGGTTGCCTAATCACACATATGAAGTTTTGGAAAGATGTGACCTTTTTAACCCTTCGAAACAGCACCTATGACCCCTATTTAAAGCACTTCCGGTTGTCACAGGAAGCTGTAGGTACACACATATACTCATTGGGGTATGCTTTAACAGAATCCTGAGTTTTAAGTCTTTAGGTTAAGAACTGACTGATTTACACAGGGTTGAAAGTCTGTTTTTCACAAACTGCAGGTTGGGTCTATCAAAACACCTTTGGGTGATTTTTACCACTTCCGGTTGCTCCAGGAAGCTTAGAATCAACACAGGTAGACCTCATAGTGGTCTGATGGATTGCTATCGAAAGACAGGTTCATAAGACATTCATAACCCACATAGGCACCAGGTTGAATTTAGGGAGCAGGCAATGTATTCCTATGGGGAGAGATTTCATAGCAAACGGTTTGATTTAAATACCCTGTTTTCACTGTTAAAGGTTAATGCCACACAGTCACGGTTAGGCTTGCTCAGATCGGGAGGACCTATGGAACATTCCTGAAGTTGAATTGTGCTTCTAACCCAAACGGGTCTGCCGCTGTCACCCAAAATCAGCTGACATTTAGCGCCAGGCTTCATTTTGCGCCTACTTTTTTGCACGGTCTATGAGGTCAGAGCGAGCTACAGTCAAGTGGGGCGTCTCGTTGAACTCGGCACGGCCTAGAGACTATGGTGATGCCCTTTTTAGTGTTGATTTCAATCTGTCATTTTGGTGATGTTTCAGCCCTATTCAAACATATTGCAAATGTACAAAAGTCAACGAGCAAGTCAGCGTCAATCAATCAATTAGATATCATTCTGACACCAAACTGATAAAAACTGACACCAAACCCACTTTTCCCATCTCATTTAGAAGCCAACAATCACATATATCAGGGCAGGCTCAAAATTCTGTTTAAATCATAGTAAAAATGTAAAACACCTAGTTACGTTCTAGCTGCGGGTCCAGTTCCGACATTATGTGTCGGCCTAGCTGAGGCGACCCGAATCTCAAGTTTCGCTCGATAGGTCATTTGGAGTCCGAGCAGCGACCTTAATTGGTGCTGAAAATCCACGTTTTCGGCGTTGCTACGGGTCCTTGAATGAGCTATCGGACAGAAACGTTAGGGTCCGTCTCTATGGGCCGAGGCGGTTCTAATGCACCTAGCCTTGTGTCTCTGGGACTTTTAGAAATTTTGTCATTTTCGTGATGTAAAAATGAATTGAAAATATTGCAAATGTACGAGGCTGTTTCTCGGCCTGAAAACCTTCTAGAGCCCCGTAGCTCACCGTGCACGATCGACTAAAGGTCTAGAATGGGTTTCTAAAGTTTCAGAGCTCTAGGTCTGACGGTTCTTTAATAGTTCGAACAAAAGTAACTATTGCAGGCAGTGTGTGTCTGTAAGCCCCTCACTGTGTCATTCCCCATTGACTGTGCATGTGTGTGATTTCAGAAAATCACAGAAAATCACAGAAATCACGTAGAGCTCGAAACCCACTTTAACGGATCCGTCTGAACAAGCAGCATCTGGATCTATAACTTTTGGGGAAAAATAAATATATCTTTCTCAACATTACGAATTGGACATTTGACAATTAATCGAAAATTAAAAGAGATAAATGTCTGGTTCTTTTTTTCCTTACACCGTAGGTTCATGTACTTTGACGTAAAGCTGTCAAATTAGTGCTCTATTTCCATCTTTAATCCCAGAAAATGGGCCTTCTTAAAAAACCGTGAGTCCCTGACGCCATCCTGTTTCGGGCCAACTGCCCATTATGCCAAACCCATGCCCACCAAGTTTCGTCTTGAACTCTTTTCGGTTTAGGAAAAAGCCAGGTCAATTAGGTGTATGTTTTGTACATTTGCAATATGAAGGCATTCGCCATCTGGTGGGATTAACATGAAGGGCGGAAAAATGAAAAAATGAATTTATTTTATTAAACGGACATCGAAAGTCCGAGAAAGTTCGCTTTGATGACTTCCTGGAAGATTTGGCCCTAGGGCACGGCCCGGCGGCGTCGGCTTATTTTAGAAACAATTTGGACGTCTAGTAAGGGAGCGTACATTTGCAATATGCAGTTTCTCATCAAACATACAGCAAATGCCATCCGCGTCCCTTATGTAGGTAAGTGATTTCTAGTGCATTAGCAGTCGTTAAGATTATAGGAACACTATGAGACTGTTTTCAGCATGTTGAAACTCTGAAATCAAGCTATGAACACTTTTCATGAAACAAGGTCTAAAATCATGTTCGATGCAATGTGTAAGTGATTTCTAGTGCAGTAGCAGTCGTTAAGATTATAGGAACACTATGAGACTGTTTTCAGCATGTTGAAACTCTGAAATCAAGCTATGAACACTTTTCATGAAACAAGGTCTAAAATCATGTTCGATGCAATGTGTAAGTGATTTCTAGTGCAGTAGCAGTCGTTAAGATTATAGGAACACTATGAGACTGTTTTCAGCATGTTGAAACAGTGAAATAAAGATAAGAACACTTTTCATGAAACAAGGTCTAAAATCATGTTCGATGCAATGTGTAAGTGATTTCTAGTGCAGTAGCAGTCGTTAAGATTATAGGAACACTATGAGACTGTTTTCAGCATGTTGAAACTCTGAAATCAAGCTATGAACACTTTTCATGAAACAAGGTCTAAAATCATGTTCGATGCAATGTGTAAGTGATTTCTAGTGCAGTAGCAGTCGTTAAGATTATAGGAACACTATGAGACTGTTTTCAGCATGTTGAAACTCTGAAATCAAGCTATGAACACTTTTCATGAAACAAGGTCTAAAATCATGTTCGATGCAATGTGTAAGTGATTTCTAGTGCAGTAGCAGTCGTTAAGATTATAGGAACACTATGAGACTGTTTTCAGCATGTTGAAACTCTGAAATCAAGCTATGAACACTTTTCATGAAACAAGGTCTAAAATCATGTTCGATGCAATGTGTAAGTGATTTCTAGTGCAGTAGCAGTCGTTAAGATTATAGGAACACTATGAGACTGTTTTCAGCATGTTGAAACTCTGAAATCAAGCTATGAACACTTTTCATGAAACAAGGTCTAAAATCATGTTCGATGCAATGTGTAAGTGATTTCTAGTGCAGTAGCAGTCGTTAAGATTATAGGAACACTATGAGACTGTTTTCAGCATGTTGAAACTCTGAAATCAAGCTATGAACACTTTTCATGAAACAAGGTCTAAAATCATGTTCGATGCAATGTGTAAGTGATTTCTAGTGCAGTAGCAGTCGTTAAGATTATAGGAACACTATGAGACTGTTTTCAGCATGTTGAAACTCTGAAATCAAGCTATGAACACTTTTCATGAAACAAGGTCTAAAATCATGTTCGATGCAATGTGTAAGTGATTTCTAGTGCAGTAGCAGTCGTTAAGATTATAGGAACACTATGAGACTGTTTTCAGCATGTTGAAACTCTGAAATCAAGCTATGAACACTTTTCATGAAACAAGGTCTAAAATCATGTTCGATGCAATGTGTAAGTGATTTCTAGTGCAGTAGCAGTCGTTAAGATTATAGGAACACTATGAGACTGTTTTCAGCATGTTGAAACTCTGAAATCAAGCTATGAACACTTTTCATGAAACAAGGTCTAAAATCATGTTCGATGCAATGTGTAAGTGATTTCTAGTGCAGTAGCAGTCGTTAAGATTATAGGAACACTATGAGACTGTTTTCAGCATGTTGAAACTCTGAAATCAAGCTATGAACACTTTTCATGAAACAAGGTCTAAAATCATGTTCGATGCAATGTGTAAGTGATTTCTAGTGCAGTAGCAGTCGTTAAGATTATAGGAACACTATGAGACTGTTTTCAGCATGTTGAAACTCTGAAATCAAGCTATGAACACTTTTCATGAAACAAGGTCTAAAATCATGTTCGATGCAATGTGTAAGTGATTTCTAGTGCAGTAGCAGTCGTTAAGATTATAGGAACACTATGAGACTGTTTTCAGCATGTTGAAACTCTGAAATCAAGCTATGAACACTTTTCATGAAACAAGGTCTAAAATCATGTTCGATGCAATGTGTAAGTGATTTCTAGTGCAGTAGCAGTCGTTAAGATTATAGGAACACTATGAGACTGTTTTCAGCATGTTGAAACTCTGAAATCAAGCTATGAACACTTTTCATGAAACAAGGTCTAAAATCATGTTCGATGCAATGTGTAAGTGATTTCTAGTGCAGTAGCAGTCGTTAAGATTATAGGAACACTATGAGACTGTTTTCAGCATGTTGAAACTCTGAAATCAAGCTATGAACACTTTTCATGAAACAAGGTCTAAAATCATGTTCGATGCAATGTGTAAGTGATTTCTAGTGCAGTAGCAGTCGTTAAGATTATAGGAACACTATGAGACTGTTTTCAGCATGTTGAAACTCTGAAATCAAGCTATGAACACTTTTCATGAAACAAGGTCTAAAATCATGTTCGATGCAATGTGTAAGTGATTTCTAGTGCAGTAGCAGTCGTTAAGATTATAGGAACACTATGAGACTGTTTTCAGCATGTTGAAACTCTGAAATCAAGCTATGAACACTTTTCATGAAACAAGGTCTAAAATCATGTTCGATGCAATGTGTAAGTGATTTCTAGTGCAGTAGCAGTCGTTAAGATTATAGGAACACTATGAGACTGTTTTCAGCATGTTGAAACAGTGAAATAAAGATATGAACACTTTTCATGAAACAAGGTCTAAAATCATGTTCGATGCAATGTGTAAGTGATTTCTAGTGCAGTAGCAGTCGTTAAGATTATAGGAACACTATGAGACTGTTTTCAGCATGTTGAAACTCTGAAATCAAGCTATGAACACTTTTCATGAAACAAGGTCTAAAATCATGTTCGATGCAATGTGTAAGTGATTTCTAGTGCAGTAGCAGTCGTTAAGATTATAGGAACACTATGAGACTGTTTTCAGCATGTTGAAACTCTGAAATCAAGCTATGAACACTTTTCATGAAACAAGGTCTAAAATCATGTTCGATGCAATGTGTAAGTGATTTCTAGTGCAGTAGCAGTCGTTAAGATTATAGGAACACTATGAGACTGTTTTCAGCATGTTGAAACTCTGAAATCAAGCTATGAACACTTTTCATGAAACAAGGTCTAAAATCATGTTCGATGCAATGTGTAAGTGATTTCTAGTGCAGTAGCAGTCGTTAAGATTATAGGAACACTATGAGACTGTTTTCAGCATGTTGAAACTCTGAAATCAAGATATGAACACTTTTCATGAAACAAGGTCTAAAATCATGTTCGATGCAATGTGTAAGTGATTTCTAGTGCAGTAGCAGTCGTTAAGATTATAGGAACACTATGAGACTGTTTTCAGCATGTTGAAACTCTGAAATCAAGCTATGAACACTTTTCATGAAACAAGGTCTAAAATCATGTTCGATGCAATGTGTAAGTGATTTCTAGTGCAGTAGCAGTCGTTAAGATTATAGGAACACTATGAGACTGTTTTCAGCATGTTGAAACTCTGAAATCAAGCTATGAACACTTTTCATGAAACAAGGTCTAAAATCATGTTCGATGCAATGTGTAAGTGATTTCTAGTGCAGTAGCAGTCGTTAAGATTATAGGAACACTATGAGACTGTTTTCAGCATGTTGAAACTCTGAAATCAAGCTATGAACACTTTTCATGAAACAAGGTCTAAAATCATGTTCGATGCAATGTGTAAGTGATTTCTAGTGCAGTAGCAGTCGTTAAGATTATAGGAACACTATGAGACTGTTTTCAGCATGTTGAAACTCTGAAATCAAGCTATGAACACTTTTCATGAAACAAGGTCTAAAATCATGTTCGATGCAATGTGTAAGTGATTTCTAGTGCAGTAGCAGTCGTTAAGATTATAGGAACACTATGAGACTGTTTTCAGCATGTTGAAACTCTGAAATCAAGCTATGAACACTTTTCATGAAACAAGGTCTAAAATCATGTTCGATGCAATGTGTAAGTGATTTCTAGTGCAGTAGCAGTCGTTAAGATTATAGGAACACTATGAGACTGTTTTCAGCATGTTGAAACTCTGAAATCAAGCTATGAACACTTTTCATGAAACAAGGTCTAAAATCATGTTCGATGCAATGTGTAAGTGATTTCTAGTGCAGTAGCAGTCGTTAAGATTATAGGAACACTATGAGACTGTTTTCAGCATGTTGAAACTCTGAAATCAAGCTATGAACACTTTTCATGAAACAAGGTCTAAAATCATGTTCGATGCAATGTGTAAGTGATTTCTAGTGCAGTAGCAGTCGTTAAGATTATAGGAACACTATGAGACTGTTTTCAGCATGTTGAAACTCTGAAATCAAGCTATGAACACTTTTCATGAAACAAGGTCTAAAATCATGTTCGATGCAATGTGTAAGTGATTTCTAGTGCAGTAGCAGTCGTTAAGATTATAGGAACACTATGAGACTGTTTTCAGCATGTTGAAACTCTGAAATCAAGCTATGAACACTTTTCATGAAACAAGGTCTAAAATCATGTTCGATGCAATGTGTAAGTGATTTCTAGTGCAGTAGCAGTCGTTAAGATTATAGGAACACTATGAGACTGTTTTCAGCATGTTGAAACTCTGAAATCAAGCTATGAACACTTTTCATGAAACAAGGTCTAAAATCATGTTCGATGCAATGTGTAAGTGATTTCTAGTGCAGTAGCAGTCGTTAAGATTATAGGAACACTATGAGACTGTTTTCAGCATGTTGAAACTCTGAAATCAAGCTATGAACACTTTTCATGAAACAAGGTCTAAAATCATGTTCGATGCAATGTGTAAGTGATTTCTAGTGCAGTAGCAGTCGTTAAGATTATAGGAACACTATGAGACTGTTTTCAGCATGTTGAAACTCTGAAATCAAGCTATGAACACTTTTCATGAAACAAGGTCTAAAATCATGTTCGATGCAATGTGTAAGTGATTTCTAGTGCAGTAGCAGTCGTTAAGATTATAGGAACACTATGAGACTGTTTTCAGCATGTTGAAACAGTGAAATAAAGATATGAACACTTTTCATGAAACAAGGTCTAAAATCATGTTCGATGCAATGTGTAAGTGATTTCTAGTGCAGTAGCAGTCGTTAAGATTATAGGAACACTATGAGACTGTTTTCAGCATGTTGAAACTCTGAAATCAAGCTATGAACACTTTTCATGAAACAAGGTCTAAAATCATGTTCGATGCAATGTGTAAGTGATTTCTAGTGCAGTAGCAGTCGTTAAGATTATAGGAACACTATGAGACTGTTTTCAGCATGTTGAAACTCTGAAATCAAGCTATGAACACTTTTCATGAAACAAGGTCTAAAATCATGTTCGATGCAATGTGTAAGTGATTTCTAGTGCAGTAGCAGTCGTTAAGATTATAGGAACACTATGAGACTGTTTTCAGCATGTTGAAACTCTGAAATCAAGCTATGAACACTTTTCATGAAACAAGGTCTAAAATCATGTTCGATGCAATGTGTAAGTGATTTCTAGTGCAGTAGCAGTCGTTAAGATTATAGGAACACTATGAGACTGTTTTCAGCATGTTGAAACTCTGAAATAAAGATATGAACACTTTTCATGAAACAAGGTCTAAAATCATGTTCGATGCAATGTGTAAGTGATTTCTAGTGCAGTAGCAGTCGTTAAGATTATAGGAACACTATGAGACTGTTTTCAGCATGTTGAAACTCTGAAATCAAGCTATGAACACTTTTCATGAAACAAGGTCTAAAATCATGTTCGATGCAATGTGTAAGTGATTTCTAGTGCAGTAGCAGTCGTTAAGATTATAGGAACACTATGAGACTGTTTTCAGCATGTTGAAACTCTGAAATCAAGCTATGAACACTTTTCATGAAACAAGGTCTAAAATCATGTTCGATGCAATGTGTAAGTGATTTCTAGTGCAGTAGCAGTCGTTAAGATTATAGGAACACTATGAGACTGTTTTCAGCATGTTGAAACTCTGAAATCAAGCTATGAACACTTTTCATGAAACAAGGTCTAAAATCATGTTCGATGCAATGTGTAAGTGATTTCTAGTGCAGTAGCAGTCGTTAAGATTATAGGAACACTATGAGACTGTTTTCAGCATGTTGAAACTCTGAAATCAAGCTATGAACACTTTTCATGAAACAAGGTCTAAAATCATGTTCGATGCAATGTGTAAGTGATTTCTAGTGCAGTAGCAGTCGTTAAGATTATAGGAACACTATGAGACTGTTTTCAGCATGTTGAAACTCTGAAATCAAGCTATGAACACTTTTCATGAAACAAGGTCTAAAATCATGTTCGATGCAATGTGTAAGTGATTTCTAGTGCAGTAGCAGTCGTTAAGATTATAGGAACACTATGAGACTGTTTTCAGCATGTTGAAACTCTGAAATCAAGCTATGAACACTTTTCATGAAACAAGGTCTAAAATCATGTTCGATGCAATGTGTAAGTGATTTCTAGTGCAGTAGCAGTCGTTAAGATTATAGGAACACTATGAGACTGTTTTCAGCATGTTGAAACTCTGAAATCAAGCTATGAACACTTTTCATGAAACAAGGTCTAAAATCATGTTCGATGCAATGTGTAAGTGATTTCTAGTGCAGTAGCAGTCGTTAAGATTATAGGAACACTATGAGACTGTTTTCAGCATGTTGAAACTCTGAAATCAAGCTATGAACACTTTTCATGAAACAAGGTCTAAAATCATGTTCGATGCAATGTGTAAGTGATTTCTAGTGCAGTAGCAGTCGTTAAGATTATAGGAACACTATGAGACTGTTTTCAGCATGTTGAAACAGTGAAATAAAGATATGAACACTTTTCATGAAACAAGGTCTAAAATCATGTTCGATGCAATGTGTAAGTGATTTCTAGTGCAGTAGCAGTCGTTAAGATTATAGGAACACTATGAGACTGTTTTCAGCATGTTGAAACTCTGAAATCAAGCTATGAACACTTTTCATGAAACAAGGTCTAAAATCATGTTCGATGCAATGTGTAAGTGATTTCTAGTGCAGTAGCAGTCGTTAAGATTATAGGAACACTATGAGACTGTTTTCAGCATGTTGAAACTCTGAAATCAAGCTATGAACACTTTTCATGAAACAAGGTCTAAAATCATGTTCGATGCAATGTGTAAGTGATTTCTAGTGCAGTAGCAGTCGTTAAGATTATAGGAACACTATGAGACTGTTTTCAGCATGTTGAAACTCTGAAATCAAGCTATGAACACTTTTCATGAAACAAGGTCTAAAATCATGTTCGATGCAATGTGTAAGTGATTTCTAGTGCAGTAGCAGTCGTTAAGATTATAGGAACACTATGAGACTGTTTTCAGCATGTTGAAACTCTGAAATCAAGATATGAACACTTTTCATGAAACAAGGTCTAAAATCATGTTCGATGCAATGTGTAAGTGATTTCTAGTGCAGTAGCAGTCGTTAAGATTATAGGAACACTATGAGACTGTTTTCAGCATGTTGAAACTCTGAAATCAAGCTATGAACACTTTTCATGAAACAAGGTCTAAAATCATGTTCGATGCAATGTGTAAGTGATTTCTAGTGCAGTAGCAGTCGTTAAGATTATAGGAACACTATGAGACTGTTTTCAGCATGTTGAAACTCTGAAATCAAGCTATGAACACTTTTCATGAAACAAGGTCTAAAATCATGTTCGATGCAATGTGTAAGTGATTTCTAGTGCAGTAGCAGTCGTTAAGATTATAGGAACACTATGAGACTGTTTTCAGCATGTTGAAACTCTGAAATCAAGCTATGAACACTTTTCATGAAACAAGGTCTAAAATCATGTTCGATGCAATGTGTAAGTGATTTCTAGTGCAGTAGCAGTCGTTAAGATTATAGGAACACTATGAGACTGTTTTCAGCATGTTGAAACTCTGAAATCAAGCTATGAACACTTTTCATGAAACAAGGTCTAAAATCATGTTCGATGCAATGTGTAAGTGATTTCTAGTGCAGTAGCAGTCGTTAAGATTATAGGAACACTATGAGACTGTTTTCAGCATGTTGAAACTCTGAAATCAAGCTATGAACACTTTTCATGAAACAAGGTCTAAAATCATGTTCGATGCAATGTGTAAGTGATTTCTAGTGCAGTAGCAGTCGTTAAGATTATAGGAACACTATGAGACTGTTTTCAGCATGTTGAAACTCTGAAATCAAGCTATGAACACTTTTCATGAAACAAGGTCTAAAATCATGTTCGATGCAATGTGTAAGTGATTTCTAGTGCAGTAGCAGTCGTTAAGATTATAGGAACACTATGAGACTGTTTTCAGCATGTTGAAACTCTGAAATCAAGCTATGAACACTTTTCATGAAACAAGGTCTAAAATCATGTTCGATGCAATGTGTAAGTGATTTCTAGTGCAGTAGCAGTCGTTAAGATTATAGGAACACTATGAGACTGTTTTCAGCATGTTGAAACTCTGAAATCAAGATATGAACACTTTTCATGAAACAAGGTCTAAAATCATGTTCGATGCAATGTGTAAGTGATTTCTAGTGCAGTAGCAGTCGTTAAGATTATAGGAACACTATGAGACTGTTTTCAGCATGTTGAAACTCTGAAATCAAGCTATGAACACTTTTCATGAAACAAGGTCTAAAATCATGTTCGATGCAATGTGTAAGTGATTTCTAGTGCAGTAGCAGTCGTTAAGATTATAGGAACACTATGAGACTGTTTTCAGCATGTTGAAACTCTGAAATCAAGCTATGAACACTTTTCATGAAACAAGGTCTAAAATCATGTTCTGATGCAATGTGTAAGTGATTTCTAGTGCAGTAGCAGTCGTTAAGATTATAGGAACACTATGAGACTGTTTTCAGCATGTTGAAACTCTGAAATCAAGCTATGAACACTTTTCATGAAACAAGGTCTAAAATCATGTTCGATGCAATGTGTAAGTGATTTCTAGTGCAGTAGCAGTCGTTAAGATTATAGGAACACTATGAGACTGTTTTCAGCATGTTGAAACTCTGAAATCAAGATATGAACACTTTTCATGAAACAAGGTCTAAAATCATGTTCGATGCAATGTGTAAGTGATTTCTAGTGCAGTAGCAGTCGTTAAGATTATAGGAACACTATGAGACTGTTTTCAGCATGTTGAAACTCTGAAATCAAGCTATGAACACTTTTCATGAAACAAGGTCTAAAATCATGTTCGATGCAATGTGTAAGTGATTTCTAGTGCAGTAGCAGTCGTTAAGATTATAGGAACACTATGAGACTGTTTTCAGCATGTTGAAACTCTGAAATCAAGCTATGAACACTTTTCATGAAACAAGGTCTAAAATCATGTTCGATGCAATGTGTAAGTGATTTCTAGTGCAGTAGCAGTCGTTAAGATTATAGGAACACTATGAGACTGTTTTCAGCATGTTGAAACTCTGAAATCAAGCTATGAACACTTTTCATGAAACAAGGTCTAAAATCATGTTCGATGCAATGTGTAAGTGATTTCTAGTGCAGTAGCAGTCGTTAAGATTATAGGAACACTATGAGACTGTTTTCAGCATGTTGAAACTCTGAAATCAAGATATGAACACTTTTCATGAAACAAGGTCTAAAATCATGTTCGATGCAATGTGTAAGTGATTTCTAGTGCAGTAGCAGTCGTTAAGATTATAGGAACACTATGAGACTGTTTTCAGCATGTTGAAACTCTGAAATCAAGCTATGAACACTTTTCATGAAACAAGGTCTAAAATCATGTTCGATGCAATGTGTAAGTGATTTCTAGTGCAGTAGCAGTCGTTAAGATTATAGGAACACTATGAGACTGTTTTCAGCATGTTGAAACTCTGAAATCAAGCTATGAACACTTTTCATGAAACAAGGTCTAAAATCATGTTCGATGCAATGTGTAAGTGATTTCTAGTGCAGTAGCAGTCGTTAAGATTATAGGAACACTATGAGACTGTTTTCAGCATGTTGAAACTCTGAAATCAAGCTATGAACACTTTTCATGAAACAAGGTCTAAAATCATGTTCGATGCAATGTGTAAGTGATTTCTAGTGCAGTAGCAGTCGTTAAGATTATAGGAACACTATGAGACTGTTTTCAGCATGTTGAAACTCTGAAATCAAGCTATGAACACTTTTCATGAAACAAGGTCTAAAATCATGTTCGATGCAATGTGTAAGTGATTTCTAGTGCAGTAGCAGTCGTTAAGATTATAGGAACACTATGAGACTGTTTTCAGCATGTTGAAACTCTGAAATCAAGCTATGAACACTTTTCATGAAACAAGGTCTAAAATCATGTTCGATGCAATGTGTAAGTGATTTCTAGTGCAGTAGCAGTCGTTAAGATTATAGGAACACTATGAGACTGTTTTCAGCATGTTGAAACTCTGAAATCAAGCTATGAACACTTTTCATGAAACAAGGTCTAAAATCATGTTCGATGCAATGTGTAAGTGATTTCTAGTGCAGTAGCAGTCGTTAAGATTATAGGAACACTATGAGACTGTTTTCAGCATGTTGAAACTCTGAAATCAAGATATGAACACTTTTCATGAAACAAGGTCTAAAATCATGTTCGATGCAATGTGTAAGTGATTTCTAGTGCAGTAGCAGTCGTTAAGATTATAGGAACACTATGAGACTGTTTTCAGCATGTTGAAACTCTGAAATCAAGCTATGAACACTTTTCATGAAACAAGGTCTAAAATCATGTTCGATGCAATGTGTAAGTGATTTCTAGTGCAGTAGCAGTCGTTAAGATTATAGGAACACTATGAGACTGTTTTCAGCATGTTGAAACTCTGAAATCAAGCTATGAACACTTTTCATGAAACAAGGTCTAAAATCATGTTCGATGCAATGTGTAAGTGATTTCTAGTGCAGTAGCAGTCGTTAAGATTATAGGAACACTATGAGACTGTTTTCAGCATGTTGAAACTCTGAAATCAAGCTATGAACACTTTTCATGAAACAAGGTCTAAAATCATGTTCGATGCAATGTGTAAGTGATTTCTAGTGCAGTAGCAGTCGTTAAGATTATAGGAACACTATGAGACTGTTTTCAGCATGTTGAAACTCTGAAATCAAGCTATGAACACTTTTCATGAAACAAGGTCTAAAATCATGTTCGATGCAATGTGTAAGTGATTTCTAGTGCAGTAGCAGTCGTTAAGATTATAGGAACACTATGAGACTGTTTTCAGCATGTTGAAACTCTGAAATCAAGCTATGAACACTTTTCATGAAACAAGGTCTAAAATCATGTTCGATGCAATGTGTAAGTGATTTCTAGTGCAGTAGCAGTCGTTAAGATTATAGGAACACTATGAGACTGTTTTCAGCATGTTGAAACTCTGAAATCAAGCTATGAACACTTTCATGAAACAAGGTCTAAAATCATGTTCGATGCAATGTGTAAGTGATTTCTAGTGCAGTAGCAGTCGTTAAGATTATAGGAACACTATGAGACTGTTTTCAGCATGTTGAAACTCTGAAATCAAGCTATGAACACTTTTCATGAAACAAGGTCTAAAATCATGTTCGATGCAATGTGTAAGTGATTTCTAGTGCAGTAGCAGTCGTTAAGATTATAGGAACACTATGAGACTGTTTTCAGCATGTTGAAACTCTGAAATCAAGATATGAACACTTTTCATGAAACAAGGTCTAAAATCATGTTCGATGCAATGTGTAAGTGATTTCTAGTGCAGTAGCAGTCGTTAAGATTATAGGAACACTATGAGACTGTTTTCAGCATGTTGAAACTCTGAAATCAAGCTATGAACACTTTTCATGAAACAAGGTCTAAAATCATGTTCGATGCAATGTGTAAGTGATTTCTAGTGCAGTAGCAGTCGTTAAGATTATAGGAACACTATGAGACTGTTTTCAGCATGTTGAAACTCTGAAATCAAGCTATGAACACTTTTCATGAAACAAGGTCTAAAATCATGTTCGATGCAATGTGTAAGTGATTTCTAGTGCAGTAGCAGTCGTTAAGATTATAGGAACACTATGAGACTGTTTTCAGCATGTTGAAACTCTGAAATCAAGCTATGAACACTTTTCATGAAACAAGGTCTAAAATCATGTTCGATGCAATGTGTAAGTGATTTCTAGTGCAGTAGCAGTCGTTAAGATTATAGGAACACTATGAGACTGTTTTCAGCATGTTGAAACTCTGAAATCAAGCTATGAACACTTTTCATGAAACAAGGTCTAAAATCATGTTCGATGCAATGTGTAAGTGATTTCTAGTGCAGTAGCAGTCGTTAAGATTATAGGAACACTATGAGACTGTTTTCAGCATGTTGAAACTCTGAAATCAAGCTATGAACACTTTTCATGAAACAAGGTCTAAAATCATGTTCGATGCAATGTGTAAGTGATTTCTAGTGCAGTAGCAGTCGTTAAGATTATAGGAACACTATGAGACTGTTTTCAGCATGTTGAAACTCTGAAATCAAGCTATGAACACTTTTCATGAAACAAGGTCTAAAATCATGTTCGATGCAATGTGTAAGTGATTTCTAGTGCAGTAGCAGTCGTTAAGATTATAGGAACACTATGAGACTGTTTTCAGCATGTTGAAACTCTGAAATCAAGCTATGAACACTTTTCATGAAACAAGGTCTAAAATCATGTTCGATGCAATGTGTAAGTGATTTCTAGTGCAGTAGCAGTCGTTAAGATTATAGGAACACTATGAGACTGTTTTCAGCATGTTGAAACTCTGAAATCAAGCTATGAACACTTTTCATGAAACAAGGTCTAAAATCATGTCTGATGCAATGTGTAAGTGATTTCTAGTGCAGTAGCAGTCGTTAAGATTATAGGAACACTATGAGACTGTTTTCAGCATGTTGAAACTCTGAAATCAAGCTATGAACACTTTTCATGAAACAAGGTCTAAAATCATGTTCGATGCAATGTGTAAGTGATTTCTAGTGCAGTAGCAGTCGTTAAGATTATAGGAACACTATGAGACTGTTTTCAGCATGTTGAAACTCTGAAATCAAGCTATGAACACTTTTCATGAAACAAGGTCTAAAATCATGTCTCGATGCAATGTGTAAGTGATTTCTAGTGCAGTAGCAGTCGTTAAGATTATAGGAACACTATGAGACTGTTTTCAGCATGTTGAAACTCTGAAATCAAGCTATGAACACTTTTCATGAAACAAGGTCTAAAATCATGTTCGATGCAATGTGTAAGTGATTTCTAGTGCAGTAGCAGTCGTTAAGATTATAGGAACACTATGAGACTGTTTTCAGCATGTTGAAACTCTGAAATCAAGCTATGAACACTTTTCATGAAACAAGGTCTAAAATCATGTTCGATGCAATGTGTAAGTGATTTCTAGTGCAGTAGCAGTCGTTAAGATTATAGGAACACTATGAGACTGTTTTCAGCATGTTGAAACTCTGAAATCAAGCTATGAACACTTTTCATGAAACAAGGTCTAAAATCATGTTCGATGCAATGTGTAAGTGATTTCTAGTGCAGTAGCAGTCGTTAAGATTATAGGAACACTATGAGACTGTTTTCAGCATGTTGAAACTCTGAAATCAAGCTATGAACACTTTTCATGAAACAAGGTCTAAAATCATGTTCGATGCAATGTGTAAGTGATTTCTAGTGCAGTAGCAGTCGTTAAGATTATAGGAACACTATGAGACTGTTTTCAGCATGTTGAAACTCTGAAATCAAGCTATGAACACTTTTCATGAAACAAGGTCTAAAATCATGTTCGATGCAATGTGTAAGTGATTTCTAGTGCAGTAGCAGTCGTTAAGATTATAGGAACACTATGAGACTGTTTTCAGCATGTTGAAACTCTGAAATCAAGCTATGAACACTTTTCATGAAACAAGGTCTAAAATCATGTTCGATGCAATGTGTAAGTGATTTCTAGTGCAGTAGCAGTCGTTAAGATTATAGGAACACTATGAGACTGTTTTCAGCATGTTGAAACTCTGAAATCAAGCTATGAACACTTTTCATGAAACAAGGTCTAAAATCATGTTCGATGCAATGTGTAAGTGATTTCTAGTGCAGTAGCAGTCGTTAAGATTATAGGAACACTATGAGACTGTTTTCAGCATGTTGAAACTCTGAAATCAAGCTATGAACACTTTTCATGAAACAAGGTCTAAAATCATGTTCGATGCAATGTGTAAGTGATTTCTAGTGCAGTAGCAGTCGTTAAGATTATAGGAACACTATGAGACTGTTTTCAGCATGTTGAAACTCTGAAATCAAGCTATGAACACTTTTCATGAAACAAGGTCTAAAATCATGTTCGATGCAATGTGTAAGTGATTTCTAGTGCAGTAGCAGTCGTTAAGATTATAGGAACACTATGAGACTGTTTTCAGCATGTTGAAACTCTGAAATCAAGCTATGAACACTTTTCATGAAACAAGGTCTAAAATCATGTTCGATGCAATGTGTAAGTGATTTCTAGTGCAGTAGCAGTCGTTAAGATTATAGGAACACTATGAGACTGTTTTCAGCATGTTGAAACTCTGAAATCAAGCTATGAACACTTTTCATGAAACAAGGTCTAAAATCATGTTCGATGCAATGTGTAAGTGATTTCTAGTGCAGTAGCAGTCGTTAAGATTATAGGAACACTATGAGACTGTTTTCAGCATGTTGAAACTCTGAAATCAAGCTATGAACACTTTTCATGAAACAAGGTCTAAAATCATGTTCGATGCAATGTGTAAGTGATTTCTAGTGCAGTAGCAGTCAGTAAGATTATAGGAACACTATGAGACTGTTTTCAGCATGTTGAAACTCTGAAATCAAGCTATGAACACTTTTCATGAAACAAGGTCTAAAATCATGTTCGATGCAATGTGTAAGTGATTTCTAGTGCAGTAGCAGTCGTTAAGATTATAGGAACACTATGAGACTGTTTTCAGCATGTTGAAACTCTGAAATCAAGATATGAACACTTTTCATGAAACAAGGTCTAAAATCATGTTCGATGCAATGTGTAAGTGATTTCTAGTGCAGTAGCAGTCGTTAAGATTATAGGAACACTATGAGACTGTTTTCAGCATGTTGAAACTCTGAAATCAAGCTATGAACACTTTTCATGAAACAAGGTCTAAAATCATGTTCGATGCAATGTGTAAGTGATTTCTAGTGCAGTAGCAGTCGTTAAGATTATAGGAACACTATGAGACTGTTTTCAGCATGTTGAAACTCTGAAATCAAGCTATGAACACTTTTCATGAAACAAGGTCTAAAATCATGTTCGATGCAATGTGTAAGTGATTTCTAGTGCAGTAGCAGTCGTTAAGATTATAGGAACACTATGAGACTGTTTTCAGCATGTTGAAACTCTGAAATCAAGCTATGAACACTTTTCATGAAACAAGGTCTAAAATCATGTTCGATGCAATGTGTAAGTGATTTCTAGTGCAGTAGCAGTCGTTAAGATTATAGGAACACTATGAGACTGTTTTCAGCATGTTGAAACTCTGAAATCAAGCTATGAACACTTTTCATGAAACAAGGTCTAAAATCATGTTCGATGCAATGTGTAAGTGATTTCTAGTGCAGTAGCAGTCGTTAAGATTATAGGAACACTATGAGACTGTTTTCAGCATGTTGAAACTCTGAAATCAAGCTATGAACACTTTTCATGAAACAAGGTCTAAAATCATGTTCGATGCAATGTGTAAGTGATTTCTAGTGCAGTAGCAGTCGTTAAGATTATAGGAACACTATGAGACTGTTTTCAGCATGTTGAAACTCTGAAATCAAGCTATGAACACTTTTCATGAAACAAGGTCTAAAATCATGTCTGATGCAATGTGTAAGTGATTTCTAGTGCAGTAGCAGTCATAAGATTATAGGAACACTATGAGACTGTTTTCAGCATGTTGAAACTCTGAAATCAAGCTATGAACACTTTTCATGAAACAAGGTCTAAAATCATGTTCGATGCAATGTGTAAGTGATTTCTAGTGCAGTAGCAGTCGTTAAGATTATAGGAACACTATGAGACTGTTTTCAGCATGTTGAAACTCTGAAATCAAGCTATGAACACTTTTCATGAAACAAGGTCTAAAATCATGTTCGATGCAATGTGTAAGTGATTTCTAGTGCAGTAGCAGTCGTTAAGATTATAGGAACACTATGAGACTGTTTTCAGCATGTTGAAACTCTGAAATCAAGCTATGAACACTTTTCATGAAACAAGGTCTAAAATCATGTTCGATGCAATGTGTAAGTGATTTCTAGTGCAGTAGCAGTCGTTAAGATTATAGGAACACTATGAGACTGTTTTCAGCATGTTGAAACTCTGAAATCAAGCTATGAACACTTTTCATGAAACAAGGTCTAAAATCATGTTCGATGCAATGTGTAAGTGATTTCTAGTGCAGTAGCAGTCGTTAAGATTATAGGAACACTATGAGACTGTTTTCAGCATGTTGAAACTCTGAAATCAAGCTATGAACACTTTTCATGAAACAAGGTCTAAAATCATGTTCGATGCAATGTGTAAGTGATTTCTAGTGCAGTAGCAGTCGTTAAGATTATAGGAACACTATGAGACTGTTTTCAGCATGTTGAAACTCTGAAATCAAGCTATGAACACTTTTCATGAAACAAGGTCTAAAATCATGTTCGATGCAATGTGTAAGTGATTTCTAGTGCAGTAGCAGTCGTTAAGATTATAGGAACACTATGAGACTGTTTTCAGCATGTTGAAACTCTGAAATCAAGCTATGAACACTTTTCATGAAACAAGGTCTAAAATCATGTTCGATGCAATGTGTAAGTGATTTCTAGTGCAGTAGCAGTCGTTAAGATTATAGGAACACTATGAGACTGTTTTCAGCATGTTGAAACTCTGAAATCAAGCTATGAACACTTTTCATGAAACAAGGTCTAAAATCATGTTCGATGCAATGTGTAAGTGATTTCTAGTGCAGTAGCAGTCGTTAAGATTATAGGAACACTATGAGACTGTTTTCAGCATGTTGAAACTCTGAAATCAAGCTATGAACACTTTTCATGAAACAAGGTCTAAAATCATGTTCGATGCAATGTGTAAGTGATTTCTAGTGCAGTAGCAGTCGTTAAGATTATAGGAACACTATGAGACTGTTTTCAGCATGTTGAAACTCTGAAATCAAGCTATGAACACTTTTCATGAAACAAGGTCTAAAATCATGTTCGATGCAATGTGTAAGTGATTTCTAGTGCAGTAGCAGTCGTTAAGATTATAGGAACACTATGAGACTGTTTTCAGCATGTTGAAACTCTGAAATCAAGCTATGAACACTTTTCATGAAACAAGGTCTAAAATCATGTTCGATGCAATGTGTAAGTGATTTCTAGTGCAGTAGCAGTCGTTAAGATTATAGGAACACTATGAGACTGTTTTCAGCATGTTGAAACTCTGAAATCAAGCTATGAACACTTTTCATGAAACAAGGTCTAAAATCATGTTCGATGCAATGTGTAAGTGATTTCTAGTGCAGTAGCAGTCGTTAAGATTATAGGAACACTATGAGACTGTTTTCAGCATGTTGAAACTCTGAAATCAAGCTATGAACACTTTTCATGAAACAAGGTCTAAAATCATGTTCGATGCAATGTGTAAGTGATTTCTAGTGCAGTAGCAGTCGTTAAGATTATAGGAACACTATGAGACTGTTTTCAGCATGTTGAAACTCTGAAATCAAGCTATGAACACTTTTCATGAAACAAGGTCTAAAATCATGTCTGATGCAATGTGTAAGTGATTTCTAGTGCAGTAGCAGTCGTTAAGATTATAGGAACACTATGAGACTGTTTTCAGCATGTTGAAACTCTGAAATCAAGCTATGAACACTTTTCATGAAACAAGGTCTAAAATCATGTTCGATGCAATGTGTAAGTGATTTCTAGTGCAGTAGCAGTCGTTAAGATTATAGGAACACTATGAGACTGTTTTCAGCATGTTGAAACTCTGAAATCAAGCTATGAACACTTTTCATGAAACAAGGTCTAAAATCATGTTCGATGCAATGTGTAAGTGATTTCTAGTGCAGTAGCAGTCGTTAAGATTATAGGAACACTATGAGACTGTTTTCAGCATGTTGAAACTCTGAAATCAAGCTATGAACACTTTTCATGAAACAAGGTCTAAAATCATGTTCGATGCAATGTGTAAGTGATTTCTAGTGCAGTAGCAGTCGTTAAGATTATAGGAACACTATGAGACTGTTTTCAGCATGTTGAAACTCTGAAATCAAGCTATGAACACTTTTCATGAAACAAGGTCTAAAATCATGTTCGATGCAATGTGTAAGTGATTTCTAGTGCAGTAGCAGTCGTTAAGATTATAGGAACACTATGAGACTGTTTTCAGCATGTTGAAACTCTGAAATCAAGCTATGAACACTTTTCATGAAACAAGGTCTAAAATCATGTTCGATGCAATGTGTAAGTGATTTCTAGTGCAGTAGCAGTCGTTAAGATTATAGGAACACTATGAGACTGTTTTCAGCATGTTGAAACTCTGAAATCAAGCTATGAACACTTTTCATGAAACAAGGTCTAAAATCATGTTCGATGCAATGTGTAAGTGATTTCTAGTGCAGTAGCAGTCGTTAAGATTATAGGAACACTATGAGACTGTTTTCAGCATGTTGAAACTCTGAAATCAAGATATGAACACTTTTCATGAAACAAGGTCTAAAATCATGTTCGATGCAATGTGTAAGTGATTTCTAGTGCAGTAGCAGTCGTTAAGATTATAGGAACACTATGAGACTGTTTTCAGCATGTTGAAACTCTGAAATCAAGCTATGAACACTTTTCATGAAACAAGGTCTAAAATCATGTTCGATGCAATGTGTAAGTGATTTCTAGTGCAGTAGCAGTCGTTAAGATTATAGGAACACTATGAGACTGTTTTCAGCATGTTGAAACTCTGAAATCAAGCTATGAACACTTTTCATGAAACAAGGTCTAAAATCATGTTCGATGCAATGTGTAAGTGATTTCTAGTGCAGTAGCAGTCGTTAAGATTATAGGAACACTATGAGACTGTTTTCAGCATGTTGAAACTCTGAAATCAAGCTATGAACACTTTTCATGAAACAAGGTCTAAAATCATGTTCGATGCAATGTGTAAGTGATTTCTAGTGCAGTAGCAGTCGTTAAGATTATAGGAACACTATGAGACTGTTTTCAGCATGTTGAAACTCTGAAATCAAGCTATGAACACTTTTCATGAAACAAGGTCTAAAATCATGTTCGATGCAATGTGTAAGTGATTTCTAGTGCAGTAGCAGTCGTTAAGATTATAGGAACACTATGAGACTGTTTTCAGCATGTTGAAACTCTGAAATCAAGCTATGAACACTTTTCATGAAACAAGGTCTAAAATCATGTTCGATGCAATGTGTAAGTGATTTCTAGTGCAGTAGCAGTCGTTAAGATTATAGGAACACTATGAGACTGTTTTCAGCATGTTGAAACTCTGAAATCAAGCTATGAACACTTTTCATGAAACAAGGTCTAAAATCATGTTCGATGCAATGTGTAAGTGATTTCTAGTGCAGTAGCAGTCGTTAAGATTATAGGAACACTATGAGACTGTTTTCAGCATGTTGAAACTCTGAAATCAAGCTATGAACACTTTTCATGAAACAAGGTCTAAAATCATGTTCGATGCAATGTGTAAGTGATTTCTAGTGCAGTAGCAGTCGTTAAGATTATAGGAACACTATGAGACTGTTTTCAGCATGTTGAAACTCTGAAATCAAGCTATGAACACTTTTCATGAAACAAGGTCTAAAATCATGTTCGATGCAATGTGTAAGTGATTTCTAGTGCAGTAGCAGTCGTTAAGATTATAGGAACACTATGAGACTGTTTTCAGCATGTTGAAACTCTGAAATCAAGCTATGAACACTTTTCATGAAACAAGGTCTAAAATCATGTTCGATGCAATGTGTAAGTGATTTCTAGTGCAGTAGCAGTCGTTAAGATTATAGGAACACTATGAGACTGTTTTCAGCATGTTGAAACTCTGAAATCAAGCTATGAACACTTTTCATGAAACAAGGTCTAAAATCATGTTCGATGCAATGTGTAAGTGATTTCTAGTGCAGTAGCAGTCGTTAAGATTATAGGAACACTATGAGACTGTTTTCAGCATGTTGAAACTCTGAAATCAAGCTATGAACACTTTTCATGAAACAAGGTCTAAAATCATGTTCGATGCAATGTGTAAGTGATTTCTAGTGCAGTAGCAGTCGTTAAGATTATAGGAACACTATGAGACTGTTTTCAGCATGTTGAAACTCTGAAATCAAGCTATGAACACTTTTCATGAAACAAGGTCTAAAATCATGTTCGATGCAATGTGTAAGTGATTTCTAGTGCAGTAGCAGTCGTTAAGATTATAGGAACACTATGAGACTGTTTTCAGCATGTTGAAACTCTGAAATCAAGCTATGAACACTTTTCATGAAACAAGGTCTAAAATCATGTTCGATGCAATGTGTAAGTGATTTCTAGTGCAGTAGCAGTCGTTAAGATTATAGGAACACTATGAGACTGTTTTCAGCATGTTGAAACTCTGAAATCAAGCTATGAACACTTTTCATGAAACAAGGTCTAAAATCATGTTCGATGCAATGTGTAAGTGATTTCTAGTGCAGTAGCAGTCGTTAAGATTATAGGAACACTATGAGACTGTTTTCAGCATGTTGAAACTCTGAAATCAAGCTATGAACACTTTTCATGAAACAAGGTCTAAAATCATGTTCGATGCAATGTGTAAGTGATTTCTAGTGCAGTAGCAGTCGTTAAGATTATAGGAACACTATGAGACTGTTTTCAGCATGTTGAAACTCTGAAATCAAGCTATGAACACTTTTCATGAAACAAGGTCTAAAATCATGTTCGATGCAATGTGTAAGTGATTTCTAGTGCAGTAGCAGTCGTTAAGATTATAGGAACACTATGAGACTGTTTTCAGCATGTTGAAACTCTGAAATCAAGCTATGAACACTTTTCATGAAACAAGGTCTAAAATCATGTTCGATGCAATGTGTAAGTGATTTCTAGTGCAGTAGCAGTCGTTAAGATTATAGGAACACTATGAGACTGTTTTCAGCATGTTGAAACTCTGAAATCAAGCTATGAACACTTTTCATGAAACAAGGTCTAAAATCATGTTCGATGCAATGTGTAAGTGATTTCTAGTGCAGTAGCAGTCGTTAAGATTATAGGAACACTATGAGACTGTTTTCAGCATGTTGAAACTCTGAAATCAAGCTATGAACACTTTTCATGAAACAAGGTCTAAAATCATGTTCGATGCAATGTGTAAGTGATTTCTAGTGCAGTAGCAGTCGTTAAGATTATAGGAACACTATGAGACTGTTTTCAGCATGTTGAAACTCTGAAATCAAGCTATGAACACTTTTCATGAAACAAGGTCTAAAATCATGTTCGATGCAATGTGTAAGTGATTTCTAGTGCAGTAGCAGTCGTTAAGATTATAGGAACACTATGAGACTGTTTTCAGCATGTTGAAACTCTGAAATCAAGCTATGAACACTTTTCATGAAACAAGGTCTAAAATCATGTCTGATGCAATGTGTAAGTGATTTCTAGTGCAGTAGCAGTCGTTAAGATTATAGGAACACTATGAGACTGTTTTCAGCATGTTGAAACTCTGAAATCAAGCTATGAACACTTTTCATGAAACAAGGTCTAAAATCATGTTCGATGCAATGTGTAAGTGATTTCTAGTGCAGTAGCAGTCGTTAAGATTATAGGAACACTATGAGACTGTTTTCAGCATGTTGAAACTCTGAAATCAAGCTATGAACACTTTTCATGAAACAAGGTCTAAAATCATGTTCGATGCAATGTGTAAGTGATTTCTAGTGCAGTAGCAGTCGTTAAGATTATAGGAACACTATGAGACTGTTTTCAGCATGTTGAAACTCTGAAATCAAGCTATGAACACTTTTCATGAAACAAGGTCTAAAATCATGTTCGATGCAATGTGTAAGTGATTTCTAGTGCAGTAGCAGTCGTTAAGATTATAGGAACACTATGAGACTGTTTTCAGCATGTTGAAACTCTGAAATCAAGCTATGAACACTTTTCATGAAACAAGGTCTAAAATCATGTTCGATGCAATGTGTAAGTGATTTCTAGTGCAGTAGCAGTCGTTAAGATTATAGGAACACTATGAGACTGTTTTCAGCATGTTGAAACTCTGAAATCAAGCTATGAACACTTTTCATGAAACAAGGTCTAAAATCATGTTCGATGCAATGTGTAAGTGATTTCTAGTGCAGTAGCAGTCGTTAAGATTATAGGAACACTATGAGACTGTTTTCAGCATGTTGAAACTCTGAAATCAAGCTATGAACACTTTTCATGAAACAAGGTCTAAAATCATGTCTGATGCAATGTGTAAGTGATTTCTAGTGCAGTAGCAGTCGTTAAGATTATAGGAACACTATGAGACTGTTTTCAGCATGTTGAAACTCTGAAATCAAGCTATGAACACTTTTCATGAAACAAGGTCTAAAATCATGTTCGATGCAATGTGTAAGTGATTTCTAGTGCAGTAGCAGTCGTTAAGATTATAGGAACACTATGAGACTGTTTTCAGCATGTTGAAACTCTGAAATCAAGCTATGAACACTTTTCATGAAACAAGGTCTAAAATCATGTTCGATGCAATGTGTAAGTGATTTCTAGTGCAGTAGCAGTCGTTAAGATTATAGGAACACTATGAGACTGTTTTCAGCATGTTGAAACTCTGAAATCAAGCTATGAACACTTTTCATGAAACAAGGTCTAAAATCATGTTCGATGCAATGTGTAAGTGATTTCTAGTGCAGTAGCAGTCGTTAAGATTATAGGAACACTATGAGACTGTTTTCAGCATGTTGAAACTCTGAAATCAAGCTATGAACACTTTTCATGAAACAAGGTCTAAAATCATGTTCGATGCAATGTGTAAGTGATTTCTAGTGCAGTAGCAGTCGTTAAGATTATAGGAACACTATGAGACTGTTTTCAGCATGTTGAAACTCTGAAATCAAGCTATGAACACTTTTCATGAAACAAGGTCTAAAATCATGTTCGATGCAATGTGTAAGTGATTTCTAGTGCAGTAGCAGTCGTTAAGATTATAGGAACACTATGAGACTGTTTTCAGCATGTTGAAACTCTGAAATCAAGCTATGAACACTTTTCATGAAACAAGGTCTAAAATCATGTTCGATGCAATGTGTAAGTGATTTCTAGTGCAGTAGCAGTCGTTAAGATTATAGGAACACTATGAGACTGTTTTCAGCATGTTGAAACTCTGAAATCAAGCTATGAACACTTTTCATGAAACAAGGTCTAAAATCATGTTCGATGCAATGTGTAAGTGATTTCTAGTGCAGTAGCAGTCGTTAAGATTATAGGAACACTATGAGACTGTTTTCAGCATGTTGAAACTCTGAAATCAAGCTATGAACACTTTTCATGAAACAAGGTCTAAAATCATGTTCGATGCAATGTGTAAGTGATTTCTAGTGCAGTAGCAGTCGTTAAGATTATAGGAACACTATGAGACTGTTTTCAGCATGTTGAAACTCTGAAATCAAGCTATGAACACTTTTCATGAAACAAGGTCTAAAATCATGTTCGATGCAATGTGTAAGTGATTTCTAGTGCAGTAGCAGTCGTTAAGATTATAGGAACACTATGAGACTGTTTTCAGCATGTTGAAACTCTGAAATCAAGATATGAACACTTTTCATGAAACAAGGTCTAAAATCATGTTCGATGCAATGTGTAAGTGATTTCTAGTGCAGTAGCAGTCGTTAAGATTATAGGAACACTATGAGACTGTTTTCAGCATGTTGAAACTCTGAAATCAAGCTATGAACACTTTTCATGAAACAAGGTCTAAAATCATGTTCGATGCAATGTGTAAGTGATTTCTAGTGCAGTAGCAGTCGTTAAGATTATAGGAACACTATGAGACTGTTTTCAGCATGTTGAAACTCTGAAATCAAGCTATGAACACTTTTCATGAAACAAGGTCTAAAATCATGTTCGATGCAATGTGTAAGTGATTTCTAGTGCAGTAGCAGTCGTTAAGATTATAGGAACACTATGAGACTGTTTTCAGCATGTTGAAACTCTGAAATCAAGCTATGAACACTTTTCATGAAACAAGGTCTAAAATCATGTTCGATGCAATGTGTAAGTGATTTCTAGTGCAGTAGCAGTCGTTAAGATTATAGGAACACTATGAGACTGTTTTCAGCATGTTGAAACTCTGAAATCAAGCTATGAACACTTTTCATGAAACAAGGTCTAAAATCATGTTCGATGCAATGTGTAAGTGATTTCTAGTGCAGTAGCAGTCGTTAAGATTATAGGAACACTATGAGACTGTTTTCAGCATGTTGAAACTCTGAAATCAAGATATGAACACTTTTCATGAAACAAGGTCTAAAATCATGTCTGATGCAATGTGTAAGTGATTTCTAGTGCAGTAGCAGTCGTTAAGATTATAGGAACACTATGAGACTGTTTTCAGCATGTTGAAACTCTGAAATCAAGCTATGAACACTTTTCATGAAACAAGGTCTAAAATCATGTTCGATGCAATGTGTAAGTGATTTCTAGTGCAGTAGCAGTCGTTAAGATTATAGGAACACTATGAGACTGTTTTCAGCATGTTGAAACTCTGAAATCAAGCTATGAACACTTTTCATGAAACAAGGTCTAAAATCATGTTCGATGCAATGTGTAAGTGATTTCTAGTGCAGTAGCAGTCGTTAAGATTATAGGAACACTATGAGACTGTTTTCAGCATGTTGAAACTCTGAAATCAAGCTATGAACACTTTTCATGAAACAAGGTCTAAAATCATGTTCGATGCAATGTGTAAGTGATTTCTAGTGCAGTAGCAGTCGTTAAGATTATAGGAACACTATGAGACTGTTTTCAGCATGTTGAAACTCTGAAATCAAGCTATGAACACTTTTCATGAAACAAGGTCTAAAATCATGTTCGATGCAATGTGTAAGTGATTTCTAGTGCAGTAGCAGTCGTTAAGATTATAGGAACACTATGAGACTGTTTTCAGCATGTTGAAACTCTGAAATCAAGCTATGAACACTTTTCATGAAACAAGGTCTAAAATCATGTTCGATGCAATGTGTAAGTGATTTCTAGTGCAGTAGCAGTCGTTAAGATTATAGGAACACTATGAGACTGTTTTCAGCATGTTGAAACTCTGAAATCAAGCTATGAACACTTTTCATGAAACAAGGTCTAAAATCATGTTCGATGCAATGTGTAAGTGATTTCTAGTGCAGTAGCAGTCGTTAAGATTATAGGAACACTATGAGACTGTTTTCAGCATGTTGAAACTCTGAAATCAAGCTATGAACACTTTTCATGAAACAAGGTCTAAAATCATGTTCGATGCAATGTGTAAGTGATTTCTAGTGCAGTAGCAGTCGTTAAGATTATAGGAACACTATGAGACTGTTTTCAGCATGTTGAAACTCTGAAATCAAGCTATGAACACTTTTCATGAAACAAGGTCTAAAATCATGTTCGATGCAATGTGTAAGTGATTTCTAGTGCAGTAGCAGTCGTTAAGATTATAGGAACACTATGAGACTGTTTTCAGCATGTTGAAACTCTGAAATCAAGATATGAACACTTTTCATGAAACAAGGTCTAAAATCATGTTCGATGCAATGTGTAAGTGATTTCTAGTGCAGTAGCAGTCGTTAAGATTATAGGAACACTATGAGACTGTTTTCAGCATGTTGAAACTCTGAAATCAAGCTATGAACACTTTTCATGAAACAAGGTCTAAAATCATGTTCGATGCAATGTGTAAGTGATTTCTAGTGCAGTAGCAGTCGTTAAGATTATAGGAACACTATGAGACTGTTTTCAGCATGTTGAAACTCTGAAATCAAGCTATGAACACTTTTCATGAAACAAGGTCTAAAATCATGTTCGATGCAATGTGTAAGTGATTTCTAGTGCAGTAGCAGTCGTTAAGATTATAGGAACACTATGAGACTGTTTTCAGCATGTTGAAACTCTGAAATCAAGCTATGAACACTTTTCATGAAACAAGGTCTAAAATCATGTTCGATGCAATGTGTAAGTGATTTCTAGTGCAGTAGCAGTCGTTAAGATTATAGGAACACTATGAGACTGTTTTCAGCATGTTGAAACTCTGAAATCAAGCTATGAACACTTTTCATGAAACAAGGTCTAAAATCATGTTCGATGCAATGTGTAAGTGATTTCTAGTGCAGTAGCAGTCGTTAAGATTATAGGAACACTATGAGACTGTTTTCAGCATGTTGAAACTCTGAAATCAAGCTATGAACACTTTTCATGAAACAAGGTCTAAAATCATGTTCGATGCAATGTGTAAGTGATTTCTAGTGCAGTAGCAGTCGTTAAGATTATAGGAACACTATGAGACTGTTTTCAGCATGTTGAAACTCTGAAATCAAGCTATGAACACTTTTCATGAAACAAGGTCTAAAATCATGTTCGATGCAATGTGTAAGTGATTTCTAGTGCAGTAGCAGTCGTTAAGATTATAGGAACACTATGAGACTGTTTTCAGCATGTTGAAACTCTGAAATCAAGCTATGAACACTTTTCATGAAACAAGGTCTAAAATCATGTTCGATGCAATGTGTAAGTGATTTCTAGTGCAGTAGCAGTCGTTAAGATTATAGGAACACTATGAGACTGTTTTCAGCATGTTGAAACTCTGAAATCAAGCTATGAACACTTTTCATGAAACAAGGTCTAAAATCATGTTCGATGCAATGTGTAAGTGATTTCTAGTGCAGTAGCAGTCGTTAAGATTATAGGAACACTATGAGACTGTTTTCAGCATGTTGAAACTCTGAAATCAAGCTATGAACACTTTTCATGAAACAAGGTCTAAAATCATGTTCGATGCAATGTGTAAGTGATTTCTAGTGCAGTAGCAGTCGTTAAGATTATAGGAACACTATGAGACTGTTTTCAGCATGTTGAAACTCTGAAATCAAGCTATGAACACTTTTCATGAAACAAGGTCTAAAATCATGTTCGATGCAATGTGTAAGTGATTTCTAGTGCAGTAGCAGTCGTTAAGATTATAGGAACACTATGAGACTGTTTTCAGCATGTTGAAACTCTGAAATCAAGCTATGAACACTTTTCATGAAACAAGGTCTAAAATCATGTTCTGATGCAATGTGTAAGTGATTTCTAGTGCAGTAGCAGTCGTTAAGATTATAGGAACACTATGAGACTGTTTTCAGCATGTTGAAACTCTGAAATCAAGCTATGAACACTTTTCATGAAACAAGGTCTAAAATCATGTTCGATGCAATGTGTAAGTGATTTCTAGTGCAGTAGCAGTCGTTAAGATTATAGGAACACTATGAGACTGTTTTCAGCATGTTGAAACTCTGAAATCAAGCTATGAACACTTTTCATGAAACAAGGTCTAAAATCATGTTCGATGCAATGTGTAAGTGATTTCTAGTGCAGTAGCAGTCGTTAAGATTATAGGAACACTATGAGACTGTTTTCAGCATGTTGAAACTCTGAAATCAAGCTATGAACACTTTTCATGAAACAAGGTCTAAAATCATGTTCGATGCAATGTGTAAGTGATTTCTAGTGCAGTAGCAGTCGTTAAGATTATAGGAACACTATGAGACTGTTTTCAGCATGTTGAAACTCTGAAATCAAGCTATGAACACTTTTCATGAAACAAGGTCTAAAATCATGTTCGATGCAATGTGTAAGTGATTTCTAGTGCAGTAGCAGTCGTTAAGATTATAGGAACACTATGAGACTGTTTTCAGCATGTTGAAACTCTGAAATCAAGCTATGAACACTTTTCATGAAACAAGGTCTAAAATCATGTTCGATGCAATGTGTAAGTGATTTCTAGTGCAGTAGCAGTCGTTAAGATTATAGGAACACTATGAGACTGTTTTCAGCATGTTGAAACTCTGAAATCAAGCTATGAACACTTTTCATGAAACAAGGTCTAAAATCATGTTCGATGCAATGTGTAAGTGATTTCTAGTGCAGTAGCAGTCGTTAAGATTATAGGAACACTATGAGACTGTTTTCAGCATGTTGAAACTCTGAAATCAAGCTATGAACACTTTTCATGAAACAAGGTCTAAAATCATGTTCGATGCAATGTGTAAGTGATTTCTAGTGCAGTAGCAGTCGTTAAGATTATAGGAACACTATGAGACTGTTTTCAGCATGTTGAAACTCTGAAATCAAGCTATGAACACTTTTCATGAAACAAGGTCTAAAATCATGTCTGATGCAATGTGTAAGTGATTTCTAGTGCAGTAGCAGTCGTTAAGATTATAGGAACACTATGAGACTGTTTTCAGCATGTTGAAACTCTGAAATCAAGCTATGAACACTTTTCATGAAACAAGGTCTAAAATCATGTTCGATGCAATGTGTAAGTGATTTCTAGTGCAGTAGCAGTCGTTAAGATTATAGGAACACTATGAGACTGTTTTCAGCATGTTGAAACTCTGAAATCAAGCTATGAACACTTTTCATGAAACAAGGTCTAAAATCATGTTCGATGCAATGTGTAAGTGATTTCTAGTGCAGTAGCAGTCGTTAAGATTATAGGAACACTATGAGACTGTTTTCAGCATGTTGAAACTCTGAAATCAAGCTATGAACACTTTTCATGAAACAAGGTCTAAAATCATGTTCGATGCAATGTGTAAGTGATTTCTAGTGCAGTAGCAGTCGTTAAGATTATAGGAACACTATGAGACTGTTTTCAGCATGTTGAAACTCTGAAATCAAGCTATGAACACTTTTCATGAAACAAGGTCTAAAATCATGTTCGATGCAATGTGTAAGTGATTTCTAGTGCAGTAGCAGTCGTTAAGATTATAGGAACACTATGAGACTGTTTTCAGCATGTTGAAACTCTGAAATCAAGCTATGAACACTTTTCATGAAACAAGGTCTAAAATCATGTCTGATGCAATGTGTAAGTGATTTCTAGTGCAGTAGCAGTCGTTAAGATTATAGGAACACTATGAGACTGTTTTCAGCATGTTGAAACTCTGAAATCAAGCTATGAACACTTTTCATGAAACAAGGTCTAAAATCATGTTCGATGCAATGTGTAAGTGATTTCTAGTGCAGTAGCAGTCGTTAAGATTATAGGAACACTATGAGACTGTTTTCAGCATGTTGAAACTCTGAAATCAAGCTATGAACACTTTTCATGAAACAAGGTCTAAAATCATGTTCGATGCAATGTGTAAGTGATTTCTAGTGCAGTAGCAGTCGTTAAGATTATAGGAACACTATGAGACTGTTTTCAGCATGTTGAAACTCTGAAATCAAGCTATGAACACTTTTCATGAAACAAGGTCTAAAATCATGTTCGATGCAATGTGTAAGTGATTTCTAGTGCAGTAGCAGTCGTTAAGATTATAGGAACACTATGAGACTGTTTTCAGCATGTTGAAACTCTGAAATCAAGCTATGAACACTTTTCATGAAACAAGGTCTAAAATCATGTTCTGATGCAATGTGTAAGTGATTTCTAGTGCAGTAGCAGTCGTTAAGATTATAGGAACACTATGAGACTGTTTTCAGCATGTTGAAACTCTGAAATCAAGCTATGAACACTTTTCATGAAACAAGGTCTAAAATCATGTTCGATGCAATGTGTAAGTGATTTCTAGTGCAGTAGCAGTCGTTAAGATTATAGGAACACTATGAGACTGTTTTCAGCATGTTGAAACTCTGAAATCAAGCTATGAACACTTTTCATGAAACAAGGTCTAAAATCATGTTCGATGCAATGTGTAAGTGATTTCTAGTGCAGTAGCAGTCGTTAAGATTATAGGAACACTATGAGACTGTTTTCAGCATGTTGAAACTCTGAAATCAAGCTATGAACACTTTTCATGAAACAAGGTCTAAAATCATGTTCGATGCAATGTGTAAGTGATTTCTAGTGCAGTAGCAGTCGTTAAGATTATAGGAACACTATGAGACTGTTTTCAGCATGTTGAAACTCTGAAATCAAGCTATGAACACTTTTCATGAAACAAGGTCTAAAATCATGTTCGATGCAATGTGTAAGTGATTTCTAGTGCAGTAGCAGTCGTTAAGATTATAGGAACACTATGAGACTGTTTTCAGCATGTTGAAACTCTGAAATCAAGCTATGAACACTTTTCATGAAACAAGGTCTAAAATCATGTTCGATGCAATGTGTAAGTGATTTCTAGTGCAGTAGCAGTCGTTAAGATTATAGGAACACTATGAGACTGTTTTCAGCATGTTGAAACTCTGAAATCAAGCTATGAACACTTTTCATGAAACAAGGTCTAAAATCATGTTCGATGCAATGTGTAAGTGATTTCTAGTGCAGTAGCAGTCGTTAAGATTATAGGAACACTATGAGACTGTTTTCAGCATGTTGAAACTCTGAAATCAAGCTATGAACACTTTTCATGAAACAAGGTCTAAAATCATGTTCGATGCAATGTGTAAGTGATTTCTAGTGCAGTAGCAGTCGTTAAGATTATAGGAACACTATGAGACTGTTTTCAGCATGTTGAAACTCTGAAATCAAGCTTATGAACACTTTTCATGAAACAAGGTCTAAAATCATGTTCGATGCAATGTGTAAGTGATTTCTAGTGCAGTAGCAGTCGTTAAGATTATAGGAACACTATGAGACTGTTTTCAGCATGTTGAAACTCTGAAATCAAGCTATGAACACTTTTCATGAAACAAGGTCTAAAATCATGTTCGATGCAATGTGTAAGTGATTTCTAGTGCAGTAGCAGTCGTTAAGATTATAGGAACACTATGAGACTGTTTTCAGCATGTTGAAACTCTGAAATCAAGCTATGAACACTTTTCATGAAACAAGGTCTAAAATCATGTTCGATGCAATGTGTAAGTGATTTCTAGTGCAGTAGCAGTCGTTAAGATTATAGGAACACTATGAGACTGTTTTCAGCATGTTGAAACTCTGAAATCAAGCTATGAACACTTTTCATGAAACAAGGTCTAAAATCATGTTCGATGCAATGTGTAAGTGATTTCTAGTGCAGTAGCAGTCGTTAAGATTATAGGAACACTATGAGACTGTTTTCAGCATGTTGAAACTCTGAAATCAAGATATGAACACTTTTCATGAAACAAGGTCTAAAATCATGTTCGATGCAATGTGTAAGTGATTTCTAGTGCAGTAGCAGTCGTTAAGATTATAGGAACACTATGAGACTGTTTTCAGCATGTTGAAACTCTGAAATCAAGCTATGAACACTTTTCATGAAACAAGGTCTAAAATCATGTTCGATGCAATGTGTAAGTGATTTCTAGTGCAGTAGCAGTCGTTAAGATTATAGGAACACTATGAGACTGTTTTCAGCATGTTGAAACTCTGAAATCAAGCTATGAACACTTTTCATGAAACAAGGTCTAAAATCATGTTCGATGCAATGTGTAAGTGATTTCTAGTGCAGTAGCAGTCGTTAAGATTATAGGAACACTATGAGACTGTTTTCAGCATGTTGAAACTCTGAAATCAAGATATGAACACTTTTCATGAAACAAGGTCTAAAATCATGTTCGATGCAATGTGTAAGTGATTTCTAGTGCAGTAGCAGTCGTTAAGATTATAGGAACACTATGAGACTGTTTTCAGCATGTTGAAACTCTGAAATCAAGCTTATGAACACTTTTCATGAAACAAGGTCTAAAATCATGTTCGATGCAATGTGTAAGTGATTTCTAGTGCAGTAGCAGTCGTTAAGATTATAGGAACACTATGAGACTGTTTTCAGCATGTTGAAACTCTGAAATCAAGCTATGAACACTTTTCATGAAACAAGGTCTAAAATCATGTTCGATGCAATGTGTAAGTGATTTCTAGTGCAGTAGCAGTCGTTAAGATTATAGGAACACTATGAGACTGTTTTCAGCATGTTGAAACTCTGAAATCAAGCTATGAACACTTTTCATGAAACAAGGTCTAAAATCATGTTCGATGCAATGTGTAAGTGATTTCTAGTGCAGTAGCAGTCGTTAAGATTATAGGAACACTATGAGACTGTTTTCAGCATGTTGAAACTCTGAAATCAAGCTATGAACACTTTTCATGAAACAAGGTCTAAAATCATGTCTGATGCAATGTGTAAGTGATTTCTAGTGCAGTAGCAGTCGTTAAGATTATAGGAACACTATGAGACTGTTTTCAGCATGTTGAAACTCTGAAATCAAGCTATGAACACTTTTCATGAAACAAGGTCTAAAATCATGTTCGATGCAATGTGTAAGTGATTTCTAGTGCAGTAGCAGTCGTTAAGATTATAGGAACACTATGAGACTGTTTTCAGCATGTTGAAACTCTGAAATCAAGCTATGAACACTTTTCATGAAACAAGGTCTAAAATCATGTTCGATGCAATGTGTAAGTGATTTCTAGTGCAGTAGCAGTCGTTAAGATTATAGGAACACTATGAGACTGTTTTCAGCATGTTGAAACTCTGAAATCAAGCTATGAACACTTTTCATGAAACAAGGTCTAAAATCATGTTCGATGCAATGTGTAAGTGATTTCTAGTGCAGTAGCAGTCGTTAAGATTATAGGAACACTATGAGACTGTTTTCAGCATGTTGAAACTCTGAAATCAAGCTATGAACACTTTTCATGAAACAAGGTCTAAAATCATGTTCGATGCAATGTGTAAGTGATTTCTAGTGCAGTAGCAGTCGTTAAGATTATAGGAACACTATGAGACTGTTTTCAGCATGTTGAAACTCTGAAATCAAGCTATGAACACTTTTCATGAAACAAGGTCTAAAATCATGTTCGATGCAATGTGTAAGTGATTTCTAGTGCAGTAGCAGTCGTTAAGATTATAGGAACACTATGAGACTGTTTTCAGCATGTTGAAACTCTGAAATCAAGCTTATGAACACTTTTCATGAAACAAGGTCTAAAATCATGTTCGATGCAATGTGTAAGTGATTTCTAGTGCAGTAGCAGTCGTTAAGATTATAGGAACACTATGAGACTGTTTTCAGCATGTTGAAACTCTGAAATCAAGCTATGAACACTTTTCATGAAACAAGGTCTAAAATCATGTTCGATGCAATGTGTAAGTGATTTCTAGTGCAGTAGCAGTCGTTAAGATTATAGGAACACTATGAGACTGTTTTCAGCATGTTGAAACTCTGAAATCAAGCTATGAACACTTTTCATGAAACAAGGTCTAAAATCATGTTCGATGCAATGTGTAAGTGATTTCTAGTGCAGTAGCAGTCGTTAAGATTATAGGAACACTATGAGACTGTTTTCAGCATGTTGAAACTCTGAAATCAAGCTTATGAACACTTTTCATGAAACAAGGTCTAAAATCATGTTCGATGCAATGTGTAAGTGATTTCTAGTGCAGTAGCAGTCGTTAAGATTATAGGAACACTATGAGACTGTTTTCAGCATGTTGAAACTCTGAAATCAAGCTATGAACACTTTTCATGAAACAAGGTCTAAAATCATGTTCGATGCAATGTGTAAGTGATTTCTAGTGCAGTAGCAGTCGTTAAGATTATAGGAACACTATGAGACTGTTTTCAGCATGTTGAAACTCTGAAATCAAGCTATGAACACTTTTCATGAAACAAGGTCTAAAATCATGTTCGATGCAATGTGTAAGTGATTTCTAGTGCAGTAGCAGTCGTTAAGATTATAGGAACACTATGAGACTGTTTTCAGCATGTTGAAACTCTGAAATCAAGCTATGAACACTTTTCATGAAACAAGGTCTAAAATCATGTTCGATGCAATGTGTAAGTGATTTCTAGTGCAGTAGCAGTCGTTAAGATTATAGGAACACTATGAGACTGTTTTCAGCATGTTGAAACTCTGAAATCAAGCTTATGAACACTTTTCATGAAACAAGGTCTAAAATCATGTTCGATGCAATGTGTAAGTGATTTCTAGTGCAGTAGCAGTCGTTAAGATTATAGGAACACTATGAGACTGTTTTCAGCATGTTGAAACTCTGAAATCAAGATAAGAACACTTTTCATGAAACAAGGTCTAAAATCATGTCTGATGCAATGTGTAAGTGATTTCTAGTGCAGTAGCAGTCGTTAAGATTATAGGAACACTATGAGACTGTTTTCAGCATGTTGAAACTCTGAAATC